>JABFOV010003887.1:0-15103 GCA_022817685.1 Aradophagus sp. ZL-2020
TTCCAGAGCTTATCTTAATTAAATTACAGTTAGGAGACTTGGAAAAAAACCTTAAGTAAGGCTGACATGTATATCTAAATGAAACGAACGTAACAGTTACCTTTAATGTTTGTACAAGTTTTTTAACGAATTATCGTTTGAACTAACATTTAAAATTCAGCAATTTCCTCGAGATGTCAATCATTTTGTGCACAAGCTGTGTTATTCGACACAATCAAAATGAAACAGTACTTGTTGATAAAATAACAAATGAAAATTCATTGCAAACGAATATCTTTGTGAATAAATCGAAAGACATCAAAACGGAGAACGACTGTTGCGTTGCCGTAAATAATTTGGCGAAAAAGTTTGAGAAGTATTTTAGATCACGAATTGTTAGTGGCCTGTTATTATATCGAACGTAACAACACTTGATATAAATTACGTAAAAGCAATACCTCCTCGTTTTCGATCAAATATAAAAGTCGTTTCGAAAGTGTATTGTAACTTATCTCTCAAATTCCTTTCAAACTCTTACAACGTAACAATGCGATGAATAGCCAACACATGAATACACTATCAATCTGCAAAGAATTTGTTTAATGTCTAAAAGTTCAAGTTTGTTAGGGTCAAGGTGCGTCTATAGATTGAAGAATTGAATGACCAATTGTGAATTTTCGATACACATGTACGGAGCTACGATAGTCTGAGAGAAAGTGGGAAATATGACACAAGCATTATCCCTTTCTAAGACACGATAGTCGGTTATTTACTAGAGCTTAATCCGGCTACCGTATCGTGTGTCTCTCTCCGTTCCTCCCTCTCTTACTTTATTTATGGAACATGTTTTTTGTCAAGAGCCATAATAATCATCGATTACACAACTTACGTAACTGCAAGATTCGCAATTATTGACTGTCATGGAATTTCAGATAATACGCGACGAAACGTGACGTAAAATTATTTAATATGTAGCGATCAATAATTATGACTCGAAGTGAATGTTAAATTTCATTGTTACAAGCTTCACGTTGCAAAGTCTGTTCAACTTTCTCTGAATTCCTTATTAGAAGTAGCTCGCAAGTAGAGCATATAATAGTTGCAGAACGTATTTCGAGGGATTATCTGCAATATATGTACTTATATATTCATGTTTATGTATATAAAACTGTGATATCATCTTACGCTTTCCTCGCGAAACTTATAGTCCTTTCTCTGATTCATTATATCAGAGGGACCAAGTTTCGTCCTTTTATCCCCCGATAGACTATACCGTTTCTATTGTTACGCTGATAACGATTGCTGAAATTTGCGTTTAATGACGAAAAATCGGCCGATCGTGATTTGGTCGGCGGTAATCGGAACAGATTTCACACAGTTATTACTTCGTTATTTATGTTAATATGTCAGCCATTGTATTCAGAAAACTGTGTTGTAATGAGTTTAATTAAAATGCCACTTTTAAAAGGTTGTTAATACAGTGGTTCACGACACCCACAAATCAGGCGAAACATTTTCGCAATAAGAAAGGAGAAAGAACCGCTTGATAATACAGCGGTTTATAAATGATGTTCGTGATTTCGTTGGGTATTAAGGTAGAAGTAATTTTTATACCTTTCAATCGGTTAATAATAATTTATATAAATCGGTGACCCCGCGAGGGCCGACATATATATTCAATCTAACAATGCGATAGATAAAATTAGTTGAATCTTGTTAAAAGAAATTGAACAAAAAAGAAACGAGCAATGACAAGTCAAAAGCATTCCAACAATGTTTGTAACTTCTTTTTATTCAAAAATTCGGGATTTTGAAACTTACAACAAGCGTTTCAATTTAAAAGTAAATTTCGCAGCCTATTAACTCGAAATTTTTGAAGCATTAGCACCACCGAAACCCACTTTTAAAAAATGAATCGCAGTTTCAAAGGAATAATGACTAACAATTCTTTCAACAACCTCGAATGTTTTTTTTTTTTTTTCTTGCCAGTTGCCGAATAAAGCGCACCTTCGCTCACAAAGCTTCCATTCTCCGATCTAAAAAAATACCACAAGTACGGACGCGAGGTAACCTTCGGAGTAGACATTCAAAAACCCCGGTAGAATAATTGTCGTCATAAATCAAAACGTTCTAATCTAAGAAACGGCATCCTTCCAGGCGTTGTATAATAGCCGAAACGGCATCGCTCAAATTCGTCTCGTATCATTTCATAATTTCATTTCCAGCGAACTATTTACAGATAACCCGGAACACGCTCAGAAAGTCAAGTTGCGACGAGGCGAACGGACCGGACGGACGAGCGAGCGAGCGCGCCCGAAAGACCTTTACAAATATTTGTGACGCAAATTACGAAAGCCCAGTTGATTCGGTCGAAAATCGTGATTCGCTCGTTAGAAGGCAAGGAAGCCGGAGCACGATCGGTAACGTCGGCGATTCAGCGGCGAACCGAGGCTGCTCACGGGTCTCGCTTTCTTTTCAATAAGCTCGGCAATTTCGTGGCCAAGTTGCAACGTCAAAGCAGTCTCGCTATCTGCGCCGCGGATCGAAAATCGAACGACTTTTGCAGAAAAGATAACAGGAAGCGCTCGGGCGATTTATCGGGAAGGAGTATCTTTCTCCTGCGGTTCGGTACCATATTATTTCAAGCTCATGAGAAATGTTTACCAAAGAGCGGAGATCCATCGACGTGTAGCCGAGCCGGACGGTCGCTCGGTCGGTTGGTCGCTCGGTCGATCGGCCGATTCGCCAGTTCGCTGACTCGCTCGAGCCGCCGGGACAGCGTGCTCTTGCGCGCCAAGAGCCCACGCGAAACGTCAAGAGACGAGGAAGCGGCATCGCACGAAAGTGAAACACACCGGCAAAAGCACGGCAAGTCACGCTTGTTGCTCCAGCATCGCCCGCCCTCCTCCCGTCCCAGCCCGCGTGTTCACCCGATCGAATCACGAGAGCGTTGCTCCTGAAATTTATTAGTATGATTGACGCTGATATATTGGCGCGGACACTATTGTTCGCGATAGCGAAACGTTTCATTTCGGCGATGATGGTAGTTTAATGCGCGCTCGAGATCGGATCGTCGTGGACAAAGTACGTGTTCGCGTTCCAGCCGTGCCGATAATCACCGACAATGTGTAAAAATCGACGTTATTGATTCTATTTTTTGCTTATTGAAAATATCCGGTCTTCCGAACGAAATTACAATGTTTGCAGGCTGTGTTAAGGAGAGGATTTCTACGGGAACGCCGAGTTCCGGTCGACGCGAGCGAATCATTTTTTGTGCGAGATACTTCGTAGTCTGATTTTGATCTCCACCCTGACCTTTACGTCCAGTGTTTTGTATGCAAACACTCTGAGGTACAGAAGACAGCTTCCTATCACACTGTGCAGAATCTGAAGAATTAATGCAACTTTCAAAATTTTGCTACAATTTCGAGAGTGATTAATTTGGCATTTTCAGGAATCAAAAAATCAATGTTGCCAAAACTATATAATGAATATATAGATTCGATCGGTATTGCATAGTGGATCTAAAAAACGTATACTGATAAAAAATAATTGAATTCACTCAAAATGTCAGTCTTTTACGTGAAATCGTTTTGTATCAACGCAGATGTAATGAAAAAACTAATCTTTATTTTCGAATGATGCCTCTTTTTTTTAATACTAGATCAAACAGTTTTACTAACACCAACACATATATATATATTTACCAACAAACACAAAATATTGTATTCACGTGAAAAGACTTTGCGTGACTTAGTGTGAGGGAGTGTGCTCTAGACCAATCCAGTCCGAGTTCCCAGATTGTGGTTTTTCCTCGTCTAAGCGAGGCGAAATTTCAATGAATTTGCAAAAGACTTCGCTTTGTCAGTCGCCGTTTAACGACGTGCAATTCAAACGTTGGCCGTGCACGTGAACCAAAGGCTTCGAGTTACCAATCAACACTGTCTTTCGTGTACGGACGATAAATACAACTGCAAATAAAAGAACTATCTTCCAGCTCCGTTCGGGCCGGAGTTGTGGGAAAGAAGCAAACACTACCGGATGCTTCGTAATAACACTACAACATAACTGTCAAATAACGGCAGATGCTGTGGAGCTGCATTAAAATTTCTATATTTATTTTGGAATTCACAACAGCGATGCCACAAAAATTGCTGACAAGTGGATCTGGAGGAACGCGGGGAAGCGACGTCCCTCGAAAGTGAAACGAGCCAACAAAAGCACTGCGAATCTCGGCTGCATTGGAATCGTGCAGTCCTCGTCTGTTGAAATACACTTCGCAATCGAGTTACGAGAGAATTGCTCCCAACGTCACGACTCGGCTATTTTTCCGCGAAATTCGGGCGAAAAGAGTTGCGGTGGAAAAATAATTGCCTGTTGCCGCGTAATTGTTTGATGTTAAAGAGGTGTAAGGGCGTTGGGCCGGGGGATGGCGGCGACAAAAATGCATCCTTTGCCGAGAACATGTTGACGCGTAGTTTCTTTTTTTTTCTTCCCACTTTTTGTCTTCCAGCCCGTTGAAAGCTGCACGAGCGATTTGACGATGCGTCGCATTATAAAATGCGTATTGTTATCAAACCGCGTGCATTTACTTCCTGTTGCGTGAATATAATGTACGACCGTTGGTAGCATCGATTCAATGGACTGTTTTACATTTTGCGTTGTGCGCGCATTCGAAAGAAGTAGACTGTTATGGACAACGAATTTTAAATGATATTAATTATTTCAATTACGGTTTGACGTTTGGACACACTGAAGTTAGTTAAGTATGAATAAGCGGTCGGTCGTTTTTGCTTCGACTGTACATTCGAAAAATTATTTATTCAAATTAATCAATTAGTTTGAAAATAGGCATTAAAGCATTTTTGCAGCGGTACACTGATAACTGTTTATGTTTATAATTATTTATTTTCTTAAATGAAGTCGACACGCAACTTTGCGACCGTACGAAACGTTAAGATTTTTTTATTCTCATTACTTTATTTTATTGAACATAGTATTGTATATCAGGAATGTCGAAAAGCGAGGTACGAAAATTTTACAGGTTGAAATAAATCTTGTTAACACGTGTTATGAAAGTAATTGAATTATCCACGCATATTTAATAAGCACGATCGAAAAACTCGGCGTTAAATGCGTCGAAAGTTTCGCTTTGATAATCGTTACTTTTTAGTAGTGCGAATTTCGCCGTCCGTTTATTGAAATAAACCGAGTTAGAACAGTCACCAATGAGGTGCCATAAGATATTATCTTTTTTGTAATGCACGTGGACGACTTTTTGTTCGATGCAATCAACCAATTACCTCCTTTTCAACGCCGATTAATGTAATTCGAACGAAATAAATTTGTATCTTTTTTTCGTCTTCATTAAATAACGTTCGCCTTTTTTCGTTAAAATAAGAATTACCGTCGTTTTAGCATGTATTTGATTAGTAAATAAAAAAGTTGTTAAAAAAAGCAGTCATAACTTGTACATGACATTTAAAAATATCTTCTGTAAGGCAAATATTTAATAAATGTCACGCAAATATTTTATATACCGGTAATATTTGCAATGCAAAAATGTATAAATGACGAACCACTTGCAATCGTAATTCGAGATGAAGCATACGTGTACATCTTATTGAAGTTGGTTCTTCGAGTTGACGTTGCATGAATCACTATATGTTTGATCAGTACACTGTCACTTCGAGTATGTGATTCATTCCTTTTTATGAGAGCCATTACTTTTATGGCCATTTTGATTAACCTAGATTCGTGTAATTACATAGAAAAATTTGACTAGCATTGCTTGGAAAGGCTTCGTTAAATTTATGCTGATCGAGAAACAAAATTCGACTATGAAGGTAAACGTGAGAGAAAAGAACACGAAGGAAAAATGCCATTGAATTAAAAAAAAAAAAAAAAAAAAAAAAAAAAAAAAACATTCGCCTGTATGTTCTTTCATCCAATGAGATTTTCTTTCTCGAAAGACAAAGCTTGACTTTTTTATGCTTCACGTGGGGTTTTTGACCAATTATTATTTTTAATTTTTTATAAAGATCAAATGGGATAAAAAAACTGTTTATTAATACGTTTGAACTTTGGTTTCGTTAATTAAAATTTAAGTAACACAATGAATAAAGTTTCTGAATATGCGAGACACAACTTTTATGGAGCCTCTCAAAGTTTTTTTTATACAAAACAAAAGCTACGTTCAATCAAATAACCGTTGATTCAATTGTAATGTATTTATCTTGAATTAATACTTTAAATCATACTTTTTCATGGTCTATAAATTCAATTCGCTCTTTCGCAAATATAAGAAACTCTAGTTGATTCATCAAAATCGTGACAAGTGGCAAATGTTGGCGTTTAAATTCTTTACTTTTAAAATAGGATAGCATTAATCCAGCTGACTGTGACAAATTTTTACTGAGAAGTGGCGACGGAATTCAATTACAAGAATGCCGGAAACGTTCAGATAATAATAACAATAGAAATATATAACGGAAAAGACTAGAAATGTGGTTTGGCGGATTATCTTATTGACTTCCCCAGTTAACTGCATGATATAAAGGAAACGTAACGTTCTCTCAATTTTCGTGAATGGCGAAACTACTTTTCATTACTTTTTCCACAACCAACAGGCCGTAAATTTGCCTAATCATTTTTTGTCCCAAACTTTTATGTCTATTTTTACAACACAATACAAATTAATCCACACGTAATTAATGCTTTCAAGATTGTTTGTTCGCGAAAGTAGTTAAGCGTCCGTTCCTTCTCGCCTTATTTGTCTTTGAAACGAAGCGAGTCAGGAACATTCTTTTATAGCCGCACGATATTTCATGTATTCCAAGAATATTCACCTATAAAGTAGACATGCCTGTATCTCGGCGGTGACTAACGAAAATTATCTGACAAGAGAAGACCTGGAGAGCGACGTTGATAATGCGCGGCATTTTTCACTATCTTTTTGCACTCCATCAGCTGTAACTTTCAAATCAACGAAACGTGCGAATAAACCTTGGTACAAGATCTCCACATTTACGCTCTTACGCTCTTACAAACGCGCTTACTACGCGCTTACAAACAATCAATGTTGTGAAATCGTTATTGTATATATTTAAGGTCAAACACTACGTGTTTGAAAAGCCAACTTCAAGCCTTTGTTTTTTTCTTTTTCTTCGGAATAAGCCAAAGCTTAATTCTTACTTGAAATATTGCAAAAAAATGTCTTACCGACAATTACGTAATTGTCCACTCGGTGCACTAAACGGGAATAGGAAACTTGGAATTTCCGAAGCAATTTTGCTCCGTTGAACACAAACAATCAATTTATCATATCGCGGCATTAATCCCTGCCATAATTTGAGTTTCAGCACTCAATGCCGGAGCGCATGAAGATGTTGCGGAATAAATTATGCATCTTGGCAACATTAATGATAATTGTGGAACATCGAAAGCGGATGGATTCGCGATCGTCCCGAGTGATTTGATTAGCGAGGTAAATGCGTGGTGTTTTCTTTCCCGCAAGAGCACTTTTTCTCCTGCCACGATCGGCCTCAAAGAGTACGCGCGTTCATATATCATCGTGCCGTATCCGCGCTGTGTTCAGGGGTTATCTATGGTATATTAGAAGTTCTTACTTAAGATGTCTATACTATTTTATCCGACGAAGATTTGTGCCACGCTACGTCGAGCCCTGCACTGTGCGTTAAACATTCCACATGCGAACATTATATACGAGCTTATTAAATGCGCGTGTCTGTGTGAGACTTGCAGACTCGTAACAAGGGATAGATAATTGAGGAGATTAAGGAGTTATGCGGTAATGAAAAAATTTATGGCCAAAAGTATTGATTTGGTTAGAATTATTACAGTTAATTGTGCAGCTGGAAAGAAATTTGGTACCAATTAAAATGCTTGTTTGCGTGATAAAGTGGATTCGCGGCAGTCTTTTTCTACCATCGCACCGCAGTCAAAGAAATACCATTGTATTGTCTGATATATTATTTCACGCGGTACAATCTTTGTCGACTTTAATAGAGTGGTTTCGAGAATTGACCGTCGCTGAAACAGCCAACTTTTTTTTGCCTTAAACGTCCCGCAAGTATTTTGCAAGTGATTTCATCCATCGAGAAAGTAAAGTTGCACACGTGACCATGGCATGGTTGAACCAACGATGATCAGAGCAGGATATGCTTTGATTGTTATCAACTTCTCCGTGCCACTGCTGAAGTTGCTGGCATTTCTTTTGTTTGGTATAATTCCTTGTTTCGAATCAACGTTTCAATTGGAATTACATGGAAATCAATTATATGGAAAATTGAATGTTGTTTGTAAATTCAACAGCTAATATCAACTTTAAGCCAAATATTCAGTAACAGCTTTTACTGCGAGATCTAAACTTGCAGCTGTTTTAACTCTAAAACTACATTTGCATCAATTAAAATATCGTCTGCCAGTGAAAGCGATTACATGGAAATTCAACCTGTAATTTTGCGACCAGTAATCCCTACTGATTAATTTCGAATCGCGATTCCCCCATAAAGACGATTCAATTACAACTGGCCGTAACAATTGTAACTGCGATCAAAGTTATCGTTCGAAGACAATGACTTTTCCCGCAGGTTACACAACGGCCGGGCATTGAATAACGAAAGAAAGTCGAAGGAGGGTCGGCCGAGCGAAAAGAATGGTCGACGGGACGAAAAATAAATGTCACTAATGATAGGCCATCGTTGGTCTGAAATTTTTCCAACGGCCAATGGTAATTGGCCGGCCGTGGCCTTGGCATAACATTACCTAGGTACATCCCTGTGTACATACATATGTATGTTTATAGGTATGCCGGGAACACAGTGCCTCGGCGTACAGTGGGACGATTTATCGCTTTATGGAACGCTAAATGAGAAGGAAGAGGCGCGCTCACGATGTATATCCGTGTAGAAAGGTAAGTGAAGGGGTCGTCGTCGCTTACGGTTGTCGCGATGCACCCTCGAGGTTAAGTGGCGATCCGCGAACTTTTATAATTATTTCTTCGAAACTGCGCCGGTTAATCTGAGATTGGACATGCTCTTTTCGTCGCGCTGCAAGACCTCCCGAGGCCCCGGCAGAAGCACGCGAGGGCCGGACAAAACGAGCAGCTGGACTGCTGGAGCAACCGAGCGGAGCTCGTTGAGACAACGAAATTTAAATTGCTTCGAATAATTGGGCCGTCGCGTCCCGCCGGCCAAAGCGTACAAAACGAAACACTATCGGCGGTCAAGATTTATACCGCCGGCGCGTAGACCAAATTCACTGCCAACGAAAACACCGTTCAAACGTAATCGCGCCAAATGACCGCTCGGCAATCAATTTCGATTTCGCTGGGCTGCGGATCAATTAAACGAACGGCGTGATGCGATATGATCGATCGCGAATTATGCCGCGCGATATTGCGCGCTCGACTTTTCTTTAGATCTCCTTCGTACCTTCCGTTCAATCGTTTGAGTTTAATTTGTCTTCTACTTTTTGTTTCGTTTCTACTTTGTTTGCATATTGCTAAAGGAATGTTTGATCCTGCGTTTTGTTTCGGAAATTTATCGAAATACCCGGCCTGTTTGTTTTGGAAAATATGTTAATGGAAAATGAGAATGCATGGCTGCGCGGTATTTTAGGAATGCCAGCCTTTTGTGCCGGTATTTGATTTTTGGCATTTTAATTGTGATAACGAAAGCGCATATTATTGAGGGTTTACTTTGTACGATATTAATAGCGATTAATATTATTCGACGGAACGTTCTTATTGATTTTTATTAAAAGTCTTTCCAGCGGATTGCTTTAAAGATCCGCGTAGATATATGTGTAATTAAAATTTCGCGCATGTTTGACGGAATATTTTGACTCAATCTTGATTGAGAAATTGCTTGATATTTAATTACAAGGGGCACATAAAGTATGTTGTATCGATTTATTGAGTTTCGTTTGTTTCTTGCCGTTTTCAATATAATTTTGATTTAAATAATATATTATTTTTTCTTATTTTGGATGACTTATACAGATACGAATCAAGGTTGTAAGATAATAAGTTAAAATATCTAGATGTTAACTGGAATTCATCGAAATTATAATTTAATTTGAGTTTAATCCAATTAAGAGTAATGATTTGTCTGTTCAACCAAATTTTAATCGATTATATGTAATAATTTAGTGAATAAGTAATTTAATAAAATTTATCGAGTATAATTTTAATCTCCAGATACGGTCAAAATGACCTGATTTTCTGTTAATTGAGCTGAATTGTTAATTTGTCAATATGTATTTTACATTTATTTATAATTTTTATGTATTTTAAAGCAAATATAAATATCAACATTTACTTAAAGTTATGATATTTGACAATATACCGATTTTTTTCTTATTATTACGACTTAATATAGGTAACTTGTAAATCTAAGACGATTACTTGTATTTGACTATTGCATTTGTCTATCATATTTTATTTATTTACCTATATATATTTTACGAAATTTGTCTTATAAAATGAACAGTTACATTTTTCTACGTCTAATTGATAAAATATACAAATAAAACTATAAAAATAACGTATTGATAATGAAAATTCTTCAAAAATGTTTACCATTTATAAATTCAGTTGAAAAAAATATGGACATTCTAATGTAAAACATACCTTTTGATAAATTATTTGGAATTAATATATGCAAATAGAATCTGATTTAACTACTCTCCTTAGCAGCAGTAATATACAATCTTAATTGACTAATAAATTAAGTTAAACAAATGCAATTGTGCAAATACAAAGGGAACAGATTTACTCCATAATAATTGTGAATCATAATAATTGAAAATCATTTCATTTTCGACGAGACTTCAATTGTGTTTCAACTGTTGTATATATTGAATGATGAATTATGATCATAAGTTAATTAGCGGTGTCGTGTTCCCGAATATACAAACATTTTGCATACATTAATACGATTAATGTTCAAAGTTCAGTTTGTTACCAAGTTATGTTTTTTTTTGTATTTAATTTAAAAAATAAACTACTGAACTGCATACCGTAAAGCATGTTATTCAAAAAATCGCAATTGCAAAAATCATATCTGTGGCAAAGAAGTAAGAAAGAAATTTTTATTTATCAACATGATAAAATCAGTGACTGAAATGTTGATTTTGGGATTCTTAGAAAACGGCAAAAATCCGAAACGATTAAACAATTTGTGTAATATAATATTTTTATTACTAACCTAATTATTTTTTGAAGTAAGGGTTGATAGAATGATCTCCTGGTTGGCAGGGATACCGCTTCCTTTCGTGTTATCTGCAAAAAAAATATTTTTCCAATTAATAATTATTTATAAATCAAATTTTAACGTTGTGTAGTGACAGAGTATGTGAAACTGAAAATGACAATTTATATTTTAGTACATTTAATTTATAAGTTGTAAAATCAGTTTTTCTACAGTTACGAACTCTGAATTAAAAAGCACCTAAAGCCCATCAAAAGTATATCCCTGCACTTTGGCTGATTAAACCGTAGAGAAATGTAGAAGAACAAATGCCATTTATTTGATTACGAACGAAAAAAAAACAAAACTCGATATTTTAGGAAATAAGCTCATTTAAATACTCTTAATCCCTTTCTATTTACTAAACAAACACCGAAGCTTCCGGGGAAAAAATTAAAATAGTTTTTCTTTGGAATTGGGGAGTCAGTTTTACGAAATTCTGTTAAATTTTTATTCGTCAAACGAATAGTGATAATATTTCGTCATTCACTTAATCCTAGACCTCATTAAAAGATTACCTTTGCAAATTAATCAGCTGTTAAACGATTTACATTATTCATCACCATTATTTTTCATTCTATCAAACAATCGAGTAATTGTCAAAAATATTTTATTAATAGCTTAACAATTAAAAAGCAGTTATAAAAATAGCGTGGCTAATCACAACCATTTGCAACAAAAAATGTTGAGAGTGCTTACAATTTCAAAACAATCTTAACAGAAATTCCACGAATTCATGACTTTGAAATCCGCATTAAATTTAATCAACTTGATGCGATACTTTAAAAGGAAGCTTAACTGATAACACCCAATCGCAAAATCTTTGCTTCGGAACGACAGAGACGAGTGATAAAATTAATTATTGATGTTTAATAACCGTTCGACAAATAGAGCACACGGTGATAATTGTATTATTAATTAATTGACTTTTACGCGTAAAGAGCGTGCATAATCGAAAGCTTAATTGTTTGTGAAATGCTGGCGCAATTAATTTCGTGATACACTTTTCTCGGCAGATTTACTTAAAGTACACTTTTAATGCGTTGCTGCTGATCAGAACGCATTACGGACCAATTAACGTAGCAGCGAATGTTGAAAACTAATGATTATAATAATGGAAACAAAGGGAAGGAAGGTCTTGAAATAAAGAAAACGCAGAGGCATGTTTTATACGACATAGCCGTATTATAAATTGTTTTGCATTATACATCTGAGCTTTATACCGGAATCAACTTTATGCTCGCGTAACGTATAACACTTAACTCTCTAAGCTGTTACGCGAAGTACATAAAATGGTGATCTCGTACATTTGGTACCGCCTGTGGTATAAACTACGCCAAAAAAGAAGAGAAAAATAACAGGGGGGATCGACCGATTAATCAATACTCACAGCGTTGCCCATCATCGCGCAGAATTGTTCAAATACGCCATTAATGCGTCCCCTTTAAAGTTCAAAGAACACGACAAATATGTATCAAAGTGAAATGTGGCTACGCGCCATGCAAAACGCGGTGCTTCGCCTATCATATGGGTTGGAGTGAAACGCATTTGCAAGAACGTGCGCGGAATAAAGGTAATTGTGGAATTAAAAGTTTGGTCAATATTTGATCAGGATCGCGGACCTTCGGTACACGTCTTCCGCGTAATTATTGTACCTTTTTTTTTGCTTTAATTAGAGGAGTAACTGCAGTTGGAGCATGCGTCGGATAATTAATAAACTTTACAGGCCGTAACTGTTATTACCACGTTAAGCAAATATTCGCTTTTCATCATAATTGCAATGTATGCGATGTTAATACGCCGGTATTAATATAAAATTGCGCGCGGAGAAATTCCGTGTCATTAGCACGCGTAACTCGCGATTACGACGTTGCCGTGATTTGAAATACATCGCAGTAGCGACGTGATTAATTCTATTGAGCGCTCGATAGGCGAATAAAATAAATAATAAAACGGAGCGACGTCGCAGCATTGATTCAATTGGGCCGTTGTTCGAGCGGCGACTTGATTGAGCAATTGAAATCATGATAATGCACGGCACTGTTTTAATCAGCGTCTCGCCCCACGACGCGCTATTTGTCGAAATCTGCGACTTCATTTACGGCGGTCAAATAAAATTTATGACACTCGAACGTTTAATCTGACTTGGCGTCGCGCGCGGGGCCTGTGAGGCATTCCTTGATACAAGCGCACTGGCCCTGGCCATCGTCTGCCATTAATTCAAATTGTTTTTACGAGATACTCGAGCATGCAGAAGCACTGGAAGGATAAACGAGTCAATTAGCGACGGATTAGTCACCGCGACCGTCCGATGGTCCAGAATTGACGCCGACCGCACAATGCTTTCATTATTTTTGCCGTTTATAAATCCGCATCTTCCCCCGACGTTTCTCCGTACAATTTTATGGAATGGTTTTTTTTTAATCGTCGCTTCGTCAGTGAAAGACTTATTTTAGAATACGTAATCGTATTCATTAATTTATAACGACACTTTAATCAAGAAATAATATGAATGAGTTCAGTGAAATAGAAGAGCTCGATTCAACAATAATCGTTCAATTAAACTGCTTACGTTGGAGTAATTGAATTATCTTAAAACAACATACTAATAATAATAAAAAAAGACATTTTAGACAACGATTATTTTTACTTGTGATTGGATTGTTTTATGGAACTTATTTTTCTTGCATCAAGTTTATCAATATATTCTTATTCATCGTGAACCTAACAATTTGTTTCCATCCCGACGTTTGTCTACCCGAAAAATAATTCCACAAATTGTCTGCAAAACAACCCCCGAAACAACGGCGAGCAATAAAGTTTGCGAAAACGCAACAATGCATTATTTATAACTATCGACCGTAGCGGCTAGCGCCCGTCAGAAATTGTGTTGCCACTTTTTTCTCCGCCGATTTAATGACGCTCGCCAACAATGCACGGAATTTAATTGCAATTGTTCTCGGCGCGCGCTGATCGGCACCGCCAAACATTTATTAACGCGCTATTGGTTTACCGGGCGCGTACGTGGCGCTCTTTAACGTACGATTAAAAACGTTTACAAGCGAGGGTAAAAATTTCACGCACCCGCCATCGCCACGTAACGGCCGTTGAAAATTACATGAAAAATCACTTAAACGGATTACGCTCACGAAAACACTTTTATATATCGGCGAGATACATATCGTACGAGGAAGAGTACGTTTGAAGAATATCTTGATACGACCTTTCGATTCAATTTTCCTTGTTCCACGACAACGGTGACGCGCGCCGAATACAAATCGCCGCGATAATTTGTCGCCGCGGGCCGCATAAAACAGTTACTTTATTTCGAATTAGAACTTGCAAATGAGTTTTCATCAACGAGGCAACAAGTGTACGTCACTTTCCGTGAAGCTGCCGGCCTTGCGAGCCAACGCGGGCGCATTTTTCCCACTTCGTGCCTCGCATCGTCATATTCGCCCGCACCTCTTGGTAACATAACATTTACATCCTCCGCGGCAATGTGACTAATATTTTAACGCGGGTGTAACAGCCGAGACATGCAGGCGATAACTTGGCGACGCGTTGCACGGACAAAATAAATTTTGCCGTGCAATCCAAAGCGATGTGTCTCGCGGGGGGACAAAGAGAAAGAAAAAAAAAAAAAAAAAAAAAAAAGGGGGAAAACGCAGGCGGGGCGGCGGGCGCCCAAAAAAAGGAGCAGAAGAGAAGCGTGCGGTTGGGGGGGGGCGGCGCGGCCTGAGACACAAAGAAAAAAAAAAAATGCAGAGTGACCTAAAGCCACCTCCGTGTTGGCCCTGACGGCGGCTAAGTGATCTGAGCTCACCGCGGAGTGTACTGCAACCGAATAG
>JABFOV010003888.1:0-15098 GCA_022817685.1 Aradophagus sp. ZL-2020
GCTCAACATCAATCGCCGTTGGGTTAACAATTTCTCACTTTAATTGAACATTTTAAAGGTTAACATTTTCTCTTATGCTGTCACAAGATACCTAAATGCTGTTTTAATCTGATTTTTTTTTTCAGTGCAGTAAATCAAGCTATGACATAATTAGATATAAAATAATTACAACTGATTTTGTAACAATGATCAACAATTTGGTATCATTCAAAAGCATGCGAAGATGGAGCGCTTTTGAATGATATTCAAAGCGCAATTGATATTGTACTTGAATTTTGAATTCAAGTACAATATCAAAATTTTCAAGTACAATAATTTTGATTATTGAACTTGAATTCAAAAAATTGTAACGCGATCAGACTAGCAGCTTGTCTCTGGTGGAAGAATAAATTTGATGAAATAATTCTAATAAGAGCTCAAGCAGACATTTTAAACGACTAACGTTAAACTCGCGCGGATCTTATAAGATGAGTTACTTACAAGGTATTCCGGATCATGTAAAACTTGCGAATTAATCATAAATGTTTTGCAAGTTTTACTTAATTTAGGATATCTCGTAGGAAACTTGTGAAAAATTACGTTACACATCTTGTGAGTTTCTTACAAGTTCAATGGTAGTCATCTTAAATTTCTATTTGCGAGTCAGTTACAATATGGTGACTAATCTCAGATGTAAAAACTGATCATAAAATACAGTGATGCTTACAATAAATCATAATAAAAATATAAATCGTATTAAAATATTTTGAAGAGTTTATAGTTGGATCATGTATTTGATATTTTTATTACTCTAGGGCGATATGAGTTCAATCCATTTGTTTTTGACATGAACCCATTCAATATAATTGAAATTGTGATACTTAGTTACACCATCCTTGATTAAAACACTGTGTTGATTCAGTTTCCGTAATTCCGTCAAGAGCGTGTTAGCATATTTCACAGGAAATTAAAGTAAAAGTCAATATTTCAAAAACTTAATAGAACAGATTGTAATTTTTTTCAATGCCGCTGGCAGTAAACTAGCATAAAAGCTTACACTGAGAGAAATGTTTGATTAAAAATTAACCTCACTGCTGAGAAACGGAGTGCGTTCTTCAATAATATTAATTATATAGCTCAATTGTAGAACAATTTCATATCAAAAGTACAATAATTATGTACACTGCCCTTAAAAGTCTGAGCAAATGATGTTAAAATATTACATCGTATCGTGTATTTAAACGATGTCAAAAAGGTACATTATTTATTAAGGAAAATGTCAGCACTGTAGTTAAAAATTGAAGAAATGTGTAGAAGAAATACTATCACTGCGGTGAAAATGTTTTGGCGCCCCATGGTTTTATACTCTTGAAACAGAGAGTCGCATTCTTTTACGTCAGTGATGTAACTTTGGTGCAACATGTTTCGAATTTGTCTCTACTGTGTTGGTATATATTGTCAATTAATAAAATTAAAGTAGTTGAAAAAGTAATATTTATATCAAAATTATAACAATAGAAAAATTATTTTATATTTTAAATTATATTATAATTTAAAACATAAAGTTTAAAATATAAAATTCAATGTTATATATTGAATACTTTAAATTTGCTTTAAAATTTCCGCCAAATTGAAATCAACTTGTTTTTCTCACAAGTAGCATTTTTGCTCGTACCCAAGTATATAAGGATGCTCTGATTATTGTAGGTATAGTGTGATATCATGCGTTATCTGCAATACCGACAATACCAACTCTTTCGAAAAAATAAATGTATGTGATTGCGATTTCTCTCCATAAAAATGTATGCGAACAATAATGTATAATATATAAATGTATATAAATTCGCCGTCTCTATCACTGAATTATAAAAACGGTGGATCTTAACTTAAATTAAGTTGAGAAATCATAAATAACTATGAAATTCAGTCGAATTAGTTGACTTTTCACAGATTACTTTTTGAAAAATTAACAACACTGCTATACATTTTTGAATTCCACAAATATCGTAATTTCTAATCCTGTGATGTGAAAAATTCTCACCGTGTGTTTCGGTTTTCTCTAATCATTTGCAAATGCACCCCGTTTCTCAGCATATGATGTGACTTTTCGGTAACATTTTTTCTAAATAGTAATACTTTATTTCTCTCAGTGTATAAATCTCTCGCATTTAATATTTCTAAATATACGATTAGTATTTCAGTACATAAATAAATGATTGTCATCATAAATAAATATTAGTAATAAGTAAAATCATACTCAGAAAATACTTGATTAAATTAATAATAACAGATACATCCGTTTTTTTATTTATTTATTTTTCTTTAAAACAAAACATAAAAATGTATCTTAAGCCAACATTTACATATGTTTTAGTATCCGAAGATCTATTTTCCAAAGTTTTTTTAACTGACCCTAACATAGTTCGAACGTGGCTAAAATCAAGTAGCTTGATCTGAGAACTCAGTTTAGTCGTCCTATCAGGTCCAAACCATTAATACACATCAATAGGGTCAAAGTCAATTTATTCTTCGGCCATCTCGACGCGACATTATCGCGGGTAATTGTCACGAGGAACCTAGCTCGACGAAAAGAAATATTTTCCGTCTACACGATTCGTAATTCCTTGCGCGTCATTTACGAATTGCACGTGTCTAATTTGACGTCGCACTTGAAACATTCAGATGAAGAACAACGTTTCTGCGAAGAATTGCGTTGAAATTTTAATCTGATATCAAAAATGAAAGACATTAATCACTGATCTAGTAGCTCGCTTTCTTAAAAAAGGATTCTTGTTTAATTTGAAAAATAACGCTGATTGCTATTTTGTTGGGTAAACATGTGAATAAATGAAAATAGCTTAATCTGTTTGAACATTAAAATTAAGATTTTTTGAGACATTTTTTCGTTAAAGCAAATAAAAGGAGCAGTTTTAATACGATTTTCAATTAACTTTATCAACAGTTTAATATTTTTAATGATTGTTTTTGTTCGATGCAGAACGATTAGAGAAAATAGTTTTACACAGCTTGATCCAAAATTTACAAATAAATCAACCAAATGTATTAGCTGCAAACTTTTTAATACGGTTCAGATAATTAAATATAAATGCTATACATGCAATTTGATTCTCTTAATTTGAATGGTGGTACATGTATAATATTTCGATTAAGTAACTTTTAATTCTTTTGTAAAAACTTCAACGAATGGCAAAATATTTTATATGAAAAATTACATACAATATTTTGAAACAGACCGTTATATTTTGACGTACTGAAATAAGGCTTTTGCGAGGGAAGACGATATGTTTCTACACATTACAGTTTGTCTATATGCATGAAGCCAATAGAAGCTGTGCATGAACATGAGATTTGCGTCTATTGTGACTGGTTTCTTTAGTCGTTGTTATGTGCGCTCCTTGTTTCACCAGTCAGTTCATATTTGTCATTCACAAACAAAAAGAATACAAATTTTACTGAACGCATCGTTTTAATCATTTAACATGTTGCTAGAAATATTCATAAAAAATACAAATTACCCATTTTCAAGTCATATTTACACTTTTAGAAAAAAATCACTCAAGTTAGGAAGTTTTAACAATTTAAAGAAAGCATTTTGAGTTCTTTTTTGCTTTATATTTTTTTAATATTCATTATTTAATACAACAAGAATGTCGATAACTTGTCCCTTTTTCTTGCGAAACTAAGAGTAACTTATGAACTTTTATTATTCACGTTGAATCATGTGACAAAACATAATTTTTTCTTTCAAACTAATCAAAAAGGTAAATTCGAACATAAAAGGTATAGCCAGCAACGAGGAAGGAATAACGGTCAATTGACTAACTCGTTTTGTTAATCTTTTTGGTAGAAAATAACGTGCAAGCATATTTTATAGCCGAAACGGGCTTCCTTTGATTGGGATAAAGGCGTTTAATTGGTTTCTAGAGCGTGTTCATCGTTGAGCTCAAATATCGAGAAGTTTAATTGAAAGTCGCCGGGTTCGTTCTTTTTAAGACGAGGAATGATTATTTGAACGTCGCGGAAAAACGTCACAGCTGACAACGCGACGCGTTTGAAGAAAAGAAGCGTCGAAAAAAGGGAGAAAAGAAAGAAGACGAGGGAGGTTGGAGCAAAGGCCAGGCGAGACGGGCCGGAGATGCGCCGTGCCTCGTCGTGCCGTTTCTCACAATCTAAATTGTGTATCGCTACTTTCCTTGCAGTCGATACCATCTGCAATTCATGTCGCGGCCGCTGTAACTATTAAGGATTGCGATCAATATGACCCGCTGTCCTATCCGTTTCATCGCCTATACTTATGAATGCCTGATTACCCTGAAAAGCCGTCCAAACGATGTTAAAATCGTAATGTCTCATTCAGCTGCGTCGAACAATCGAAAATCCTTTAATGCCACTTTGTCGCTTTATATCGGCTTTTTAATTTGCCCCGAGCTCGCGTACCCGTTGAATAACGGTCGAGCAATGTCAACGTCCGGTGAGTCTCAAACCAAGAAGCGAGTCGGCCGACTGCTCGAAATCGAGTTTGTCTTTGACTTCCCGCAGTAGGACACGCTAAATGTCTTAGATTCCGAGCGTGTCTTGTTTTAAGAAATAAGAGAAACAATCATTTTCATAGTTATTTAATTACTTTTCGATAACTGTAGTTCATATTTCATTAATTTATTAATTTATTTCTCAACAGTTTATTGATGATTATAACAATTAGCAGTATTTTGAATACAGATTTTAATGTGGGTATTCACTTATTTTACCTTGAAATGTAAAAAGTTCGTGGTAATAACAGAGTATTTCGAGTGACAAGTTCATTCGTTTTACAAATCTACGCTCGTTCAATTGTAATAAAATGAGACTATTGGTGCTAAGAACGTAAATTTCACTTCATAGAACAGCAAATATCTATAAATTTTATGAAAACTCTTATCATGCAGATCCAGTTTTTATTGCAATGATACTTTATTATATTTTCCTTACAATATAAAACATTTGATTTCCCGAATTCCAAACATCAAAGCAATTTATACCATATATTAAAATCGAAACATTTTTTTCCACAATTCGCTTTTCTAAAAAAATTACTCCATTTCTTGTCATGACACTTGATTTATCAACGACGTGCTCTGTGAAATTGTAATAGCTTCCCTCTACCTACTCAGAATTAATCGAAACGATCATTTCATTAATTAAGACATCGGTCAATAAGACTGAAAAAATTCCGGAAAGTTTATACGCGATCGATAAAATATCTTAAAGCGAGTCACGCATCTCTTGTTTTGAGACAATCGAAATAGTTTGACATCCGTGATTAGGACGATTTGCAAATTGATTCACAGCAGCTTTTAAGTCGGTCATGACGAAATGTGAAAAATGTGTCTGCAATATTTCGTTTAGATAACGGGGTCTGCTGCTCGTCGACCGAAAAGAAGGAAGAAGAAAAAGAAAAAAAGGGAACAGTGCGGCCGAGAAAGACAGAAAGGACAGTGAGCTGTTTCACGGGATGGAATAATCGATGAACGATGACGCCCATCATCGATTCGTAAAATGGCGTCGATTTGGGTTATGGTTTTCCTATTTTTGGGCATCGCTCATTTGCTGGACGCGGATGCGCTGTTCAGGACCAATAACATAGGTATGACGTTGCATTTGTGTTACGCGGTCTTTTACATTCGACCACATATTGATAATGTTGATTACATCATTAGAATCCGCGCGTGTGTTCCGAATCGATTACGCGAATATAGAATTTTACAAACATTTGTTTCGCGATTTGACGTTTTCAATTGCAGCTATGGTCGCGCGCGCATCGATTCAAGCAACGATACGTGGAACGTGCCGTTTTTTTATCCTGAATTTCCACAAAGTAATTTAATTTGTTTAAAACATGTTCTTTGTTATTTTGTTTGAAACACACCGCGAGAGAAACGGCGTTCAATCCTTTTTTTTTCGCTCAAGCAAGTCAAACATTTTTTGATTCAACTTGCGGAGCTTATACTTTTATTGGATGCGCATGTACTATTTTTATGTGTATATAACAAACGAACACCAAGTGGAGATATTAAAATAAAAAATAATAAAAAAACAAAAAACACGCGTCAGTGTATTTGAAGTGCGGTAACGTTTTTATTATTTTAAAGTCGCTGTAAATCATGCGGTTTTTTTCAAATAAAATAGAAACGAAATGATGTGATTACAAAAGTGAATACGCAACGTGCAGTTGTAATTATGATAAATCCGTGTAAAATGTATGTTGCGTTTAATACTTGCGTTTCCTAGGTAAACAATTCATTTATCACGTCGCGTTAAACTTAGCAAAAAATTAATTGTTGTAAAAAGTCACGCTTAATTTTGTAGAGTATATATTGCATTATGTATCGCACAACATTTTTTACTCCAATTTATTTCTGTCATTTCTCAATCACCTTTGTATACAAATAATATAATAAATAATATATATATTATGTTTTCCATTTAATATAGAAATAATAGCTTTGAATATTAATTTCATTATGAAATAAAAATGTTATTGTATAATTTAAGTAAATTATTTGATTTATCATTTGCTGAGAAAAAATGTGAAAAAATAATACAGTGTTCAGTGCAGTATTGTCGCATTGCACTTTTAATATCATAAATTTTGAAACTTTGTATTCGTATAACAATAATGTTTAAATTATTTTTGCTTGCATTGTTTATATGCGAATTTTTCTTGACTGAATACTGACAAGGTTTTTCTTCTGTAATAAACCGATTCCAGTAATTGCAATAAGATATTTATAGGAATGTATTTACCAATTTGGCATTGAAAATTCATTCATATTTAGATAGAATAAAGACGTATGTTTTTAATTTCTCTTTATGGCTATATTGTTGTCAATGTATTCCGCTTTTTCATTACTATTTTTTACCTTTATGCATAAATAAACTCTTCTCGACAAATGAAAGAAGAATTAAAAGTAATCTTACATAATCTGATTTCAGCTTAATTTCGGTAAAAAACAGATCCTAACTGGGATTTCGATATTTTCAATCAAAGTTTTTTCTTTAAAAAGGGAAAAAAAAAACAAGATCACGTTCTTTTACGTTACATGAAATATTTCGAGATTGATAACTATTTGAAGCGATACATTTCAATGTGGATTAATTCTTTATTTCGATGCGGAGATAAAGTTTTGACGGTGATATTTCGCGGGAATATTATAATGCATATATGCGCCGATAAAATTTTGCTTGAAAACGACTTGAATCAACGAACTTCACTGACCCTTAAAATCATATGAAAATAAATATTTCAGTTAATAATACGCTTAAGCTCACAAAAACGTTCATTATCTATATTAACTTTTCCCTGTTCGGTCAATAAATTGAATTTACTCAATTGGCTAGATGGATAATGAAATTGAGTAGATAATTAAGTGTAAAATTGATTGTTATAAATTATTATTTTTTGCTTAGAACGAAATCTTCTTTCTGAATCTTTGTTTTTGAATGGCATAATATTTTTAAAATAACTTATTTTACATTTCATTTATATATTAAACTAAATTAACCTAATACACATTTTTTTATGCTTGTATAAAAAAGAATTACTCGAAATAACGGAATTTCAATTTATAAGTATGAATAGTCAAATTGCAATACGCTAAAATTATTAATACACTTTAATCCGCCATTGTTGTGTCTAATTAATACTTAAATAGAGTTTATTGCAAAATAACTCCGAATAAAGTGTGGTATTTTTTATAATACAAATGCAAATAGATTTTTATGCTACTACTTTTAGACTTACATAAATGAAAGAAATAACGCTAAAAAATACAAGTATCAGTACTTTTTTCGACAAAAGTTTAATGCATAATGCCCATAACGTATATGAATAATATATCTACGTTGGCGTAGGTTAAAAGTAAAGCCCGCGTACATTATCTATCTATATAAAGTACATATAAAGTATGTGTAATAAAATACATATCATGTCACCCAAGTGAAACACAGTCATTAAATCACGGCCACTTTCAAGCCAATAAAATTAAGTAGTCGCATATGATATTCCCTATTACACGTTATTCGCTACTAATTTATTAACGTATGTGCATATAAAACGCGGTTCTGAGATGTTGCTTTGCATTCCATTCGGCGTTTGATCGGAAGGCAAGTCGGTCTTACGCGCATTTGAATACGATATTTAATAGAAGACACGTAGCTGTACAATTTGAGGGCGCCATTTTTCTTCGGCAACGTACGTGCTGTAATGACGATGCGCGAGATTCGATAAATGAAAATAAATTATCATCCGGCCGGCGCATTTAAAGCGCGATTGCCAAACACGAAAAGTCGTTTTCATTCCGAGGAAAATACATTCCCGACGAACGCCCCAGTCGCTGTCATTTTGCGTGCGCGATCGCAACGGAACATATATCAGCGCGTCTTACGACTTTATTTCTCCCCTTTAAACTTCATTCGCGCCTGTTTTTGCGAATAAAAAATAGATTTGCCGCACGTAACGCCCGGCTTCGGTCTTTCACGTTTCCCAAACTTCGCTGCATTTAAATTCACGTACGCTCGGCGAAATATTAAATTGGAAAGTTAAACATCACATTTCGCGATTTGTTTGAACATTTCGATGAAACTTTGGAAATTGCGCCGAATTATTTTAATATCGCGCGCGAGGGACGGAGCGAATAGAGGGGTGGGAGGGGGAGGGGGTCAGGAAAAGATTTGATTGACGCGTCGCGCCGTTGAGCGTAAACGTAAACAACATTTGCATTTCGCTTTCAATAAAATATAAGCCACCGTTGTTTTAACGGACTTTCGTTACGACCGTTTTTGTTTCGTCGCCAAATAATTACAAATTAACTCAATTTTTTCGCCTCGCCGCGTCAGGGCGTGCCGCATATTGATTGAAACCCCTGAAAACTGGATTCCGTGCAATCGAAATTCGAAAACGTTTGATACCGTTAATTAAATATCGGTAAACAGTTGAATCCTGATACTCCGCCCCGGATCAGTTTTTTTTACAATTTTTTTCTCAGGATGCTCGCTATAACGAATGCGAAATTTTTCTTTGTTCTACTTTTGGTTTGTCTTGGATAGTCGCACTACGGTAAGAATGTACTGATTCGTTAAACATTCCGGCACAGTGCAATACGATAACTTTTTCAGTCTTGTTAATCACAGTGATTGGCTCGGGCTAATTCGGACTTTGAAAAACGCGTTAAATTTTGTGCTGCTGATTGTAACGAGCTCGCACGCGACAGTTTCTGAATATCACTTGCAAATGTATGTATGGCAGCACTTTCAGAATTTCAACTAGTTGCCTAAGATATCGAGCACTTGAAGCGGCGAGGAGAGTGCAAAAAAAGAATATGCATGAATTCATTTACAAATTATACAATAAATCGTTGAAGATATTTAGCGCGGTGTGTACGCGTGAGTTCTCGTCTATGGTATTGCAGTTGCAATTAAAATTCCAAGTGTAATGCGAATTAAACGTTGTATTTAGTTTCGAATCTGAAAAATTTATTTAAATTAATTCAAATAAAAGCCAGAGTCAGATGAATTGCATTAATGTTTGCAATTTTGTGTAACTAAAATAATTGTGCGGCGCCGTCGGGTCAGTGTAATATTGTAGGTAATTATACAGTGCAAATATGAGTAAAAAGTACCACGAATTTAATATATTTTTGCTAATTAAACTTTTAAATCGAGTGAATAAATGTTTGCATAAGTCAAAAAGTGATCTGATGATGTCTGATAGTACAAATATTTTAAAATTTTGATATTTTCTCAATAGTGTCAAAATTTGGTGATACAACTTACTAATTTTTTTTTTTTTCAATAATTTATTATATCTATAATGCAGTATTCATTGATACAAGATTCGTTGCTTGTGGATTTTAATGATTTGGTGTTTGAAATAATCAATAAAAATACCGTCTTTATCAGTATTAATTTTTAATATTTAAATGTTTAATAAAATTGTAGTTTTATAATACTGCTCGACTCGCATTACCATTTATTTTAATATTTTATTTGGAGTGTAACAAAAACGTTTCACTAAATAAATCAGCTTTATTTATATTTTTATTGTTATATTATAACTTCATATAGAATTTATGCTTCAGACACTGTTTTCCTTCAAATTAATAATATTCACCTACCATTTTTAAAAAATTTGTAATAAACAAATATGTAACTTCACATTGATATGTTTACTTTCTGTGATTTTTATTAGAGTGGAGAACATACGTGTTAAATTGATCAACATACTTTTATGTAAAGTGTAGTAAATTATCGGACTAGTCTGGTTATGTTTGAAAAACTTTTTATAGATTATTGACGTTTTATACACCATGAGCACAAAGATAGACACTTAATGTTACCCCGTCGCTTCACTTTACACTTCATGCTAGTTCAGTTACTTATAAAATCGCTAAGCATCCTCTCACGATATTTTATGCCGCAATTTCATAACAATTTTAAGATAAATTTATAAGTTCGTCTTTACTAAAATCACCTATTTATATGCAACTTGTCAAATAAATAAATTCATTCCGTAACAAAGCATGCCGAAGCATTCATTTTTAATCTAACCGGAAACAATTCGTTTCGCGAACTTTGCGACTTGACCAAGAAAATCAATAATTCAGAAATCTCGTTCACCAATTCATTCTATTTCTATTATTTCTCACCGAAAAACGATAATCTTTCGCCCGCCGAGGGACTCGGATTTAGTAGCGAATAATTTGTTGACTAAATTTCTTGATTCGATTTCAAGTGCAAAGCATTTTTTTCTCGTACGTTTAGCAGATAAGGAGAAGTCGGAGCATCCGCAAAAGGCAAGCAAGTTCCCGGTGACAAATCCCACGACAGATTTTGTAGGAGAAATATCTGAAAATGTTACCGAGGTAGTCGGTCAACCGGCGATTCTACGTTGCAGCGTGAAAAATTTGGGAAATAGGACAGTAAGTATTCCGCGCGACTATCTTCGCGATCAATTTTCCCGCAATCCTTTTGACGTTTATTCTCCAGCTCCCGCCCCTATCCCGCCACCCCTCTGCGCTGTTTCACTTTTTTTTGTTTCATCCCTCGCACTCGCGACCATTTTCTTTCATTTATTCCATTTCCTGCTCGGCCTTTGAAAATTGTATTCATATATCCTATTCGTGTTCACTGGGAGGCGCGTTTTAATAAATTTTCAGGTCTCATGGATTCGGAAGAAGGACCTGCACATTTTGTCGTCGGTGCGGCAAAGATACACAAACGACGTTAGATTCTCCGTGGTCGGCAAGGAGGATCTGCAGGAGGATTGGAATCTTAAGATCAGTAACGTGCGAATGTCGGACGAAGGGGTTTACGAATGTCAAGTCAACACAGAGCCGAAAAAATCTAAAGCAGTGTATCTTAAAGTCTTAGGTGAACAACTTTATTCATTACTGCATCTTAAAATTCGGTTTACGATTACCCGGACCTTTGCCGTGCGTCGTCACGGGGGAGGCCATTTTTCAAAAGCCATACTGAAAGAGACTTGTCGAGCGAACGTGCCTTTTGACGCAAATTCCCTTTCAGGGGCGAAAAAGCTATTTGTCTTCAGTTGGCCCCACTTTTTCTCACCCTCTCCTCTTCCCGCTAACGCCCATGGTTTCTAGTAATTATGACGTTACTGAATACAGCGTGCGAATTTTTTCGCGACAATTTTTTGCCCAAATTAATGCCAAGAAACGCGTGCAATTTATTAGAGTTGAATTTACCGGTTAATTATAACGCACCAAAAGCGAATTCATTGTTTTGTTTACGATTTTTCAGGGTTTTTATTTACAACTTTTTACAATTTTTTGACCATTTAATGACAAATAGATAAATGGATAAAACATTCCACAAAAAAATTGAAAAATAGCAGCGAATTAGCTAATTAATAATATTGATGATAAGACACGCAATGAATACATTAATTAATTAAACGCAAAGTTAGTCCGCGAATTGTTAAATTGTTAATTTGTTTTTAATCTTGCGAAATTATAGCACATAATCCCGCGCTTAATTTGATACGCCGCTCGCCTTCATTTAATTAACACATTCGCGTTATTACTTTTTAAACGAAAATATAATTAATGCGTAATTTATTACACTCATTCGTTACACGGGGATGCCCGTCTCCGAATGGCCCCGCTATCTTGTAGCAATTTACATTTTTATGTTTTTCAACGTGAACTTGCCGTAATCTCAACGTTTTAATACAATTTACGGGACTTCTTTACACTTGATAGACTTTCATTGCTTTCGCGATTGTTGGAACAAAAATTGCGACTCGGCTTTTAGTTTTGCAATTTTGACTTACGCGGTTTCGGCCAGCGACATAAAAAGGCGGAAAGGACAAATGAAAGAAAGAATGGGAAAATGAAAAAAAGGTAGCACATTACCGTTGCAGTGATAAAAAAATTGACGCCAACGAGGAGTAAAATTTACATTTATAGTTCTATAAGTTCATTAGCGAGTTTAGTTTCGGTAACAGGGTTAGCGCGTAGTTGAATTCTAAAATCACTTCTCATTATCACTAGCCATTTTTTGATTACTTCCGTTGACAAATTCAAAAGCCATACGTGCCATTCGACGCGAGCGTCGTGGTAAATAATTTCATTGAATCACAACAGATTGCGCGCTGCGAATAATGAAGTTGTATTAAAGCATTTGTATTTGATTAAAATGAGTTGCTTTTCGCTTGTAATATAAAACTCGAGTTGCTTCTCATAAACATTGTTGAAATGATTATTGAAATTGGCGATTAAAATATTTGTAATAAATCAGCGCAAGCATTATTGACGTTTCATTCCAAGTAACGAAATTCGTAAAATCGTTGGAGATTCGTTCAAAGATTCGATTCAATTGTTTCAAAACGTTATTTAAAAATAATTTGTATGCACTAATAAACAATTGCAGAGATGCGTGTACGTACGCAATTCCGTAGATATTTTAATTTTTAGAAACTCTTCAACTCTTTCACTCGTATGTTTCGTTTAATTGTAACTTAATTAGATTTTTATTGGCTTTCGTTCTCGGCTCGGGCGAGCGTTCATTCTAAATTGGAGTATAAAGTCTCAGCAATAAACAGAAGTTTTATCGGTAAATTTTCCGAATTAAGAACGTTGGACCTTAATTATTTGCCAAATTGTTTTCGTATATATACCTAAATCCTGAAAACAGCAATAAGGTCTATAGTATCGTCGGGCACTTAGAAACACGCTTCGATTTGCAGCTGAATTAGCAATATAATAAAACTCGGAACAGCGCCTGAAAATCAAGACAACGTTTTTATTTCGAGAAACTTTCATGGCGAGGCACTAAGGGCCGAAGTTGCTTGAGCGTTTTCATTTTCATTGGCGTGAATTTCTGTTTTGGAGTAAATGAAAAAAGAGAGATTTATCGTATAATGCACGTGATGTGCTTGTTTCACAAGACGCTTTAAACAAAACCGGCACAAAAAAGTTATTTTGCACTTGAAAGATTATAAAAACGCCTTTGAGCCCTAACTATGAATGTAAAATGACTTTAAAAATTATCTGTTACAGAGCCAACTTCAAATCCCTCCTCCTACTCTTAAACTAGTCATTTCACAGTTTCTCCTCTGCATTCATGATATAAAATAACTTCGTTTGGATTAAACGTGAAGTCTCAATTTGTACCAATATTTCTTTCCTCCTCATACTTTTCTTTTTTTTCCTGCCACCTCACGATCACTTTTCTAGATTTAAAAAAAATGTTAAAGTAATATACGGAAAATATAAAATATGCGATGGATTTCGTAGTTTTTCATCATAAAGTTCTGTAATTCTCTATAAAAGAATCGTAAAATGTATCAGAATTTATCTCGCGCGATACAAAACTTGGTAAAGTTTGTAAAAAAAAAAAAAAAAATGCGGGAAAGTCAAGAAAAATATTTGTTGTTGATTTTGTCTCTAAATAAATTGTAATGAGATATTTTCTAATTCCAAAGATGTTGAAATATCATTTCTGGTGTAATGATGGTATATAAATAAAGTTATTGTTTTTGCAGACATAAAAGCTGAAATTCTCGGTCCGGATGAAATATTCGTGAAAATAGGAAGCACGATAAATTTGACTTGCCGAGCAGATTCGCAAAATTATAGTCCGAGCAACTTGACATGGTACCACGCTGGAATGATGATTGATTTCGATAATCCCAGGTAAGGCTCTGCTTTATCTCAGTTTTTAGATTAGAAGATAACCGCGCAACTTTGTGTTTTTGATCGTAAAAAAAGGCGAAGCCATTATTTTCGCTAAATAAAGTAAGACCGCCTTTCCATGATTAACGATTCTTACTTTGGAAATGCATTAACCGTGTATATGGAAAGTATTGAATATCAATATTTTATTAAAATATGATATAAAATTTATTGTGCCATAAAATCGACTGAACTTTTCAATTTGCTGCATTAACAAAATACCTCGCCATCAATATATTTTTGTTTCCCACAAAGATCAAATAAAATTCATCCTGAAATGATTATTTAATATGATCTATCTTTCTGCACGATACAAAATTCTTTTATGCGGGGTTTTAAAATATGAGAGAAACAGATCGAAAACTGGAACAAGAAAAAGTAATGTAATTCGAAATTATTGTCACTTAGCTTTTCGATTAATTTTCCACATTGCAAACTTCTCAATTATTTGCAGTCGACTTAGTTGCGTTTCGATGTAAACTACAAACAGAAAAAAAGCAGCGAGGGGCGGAAATGAAACCGCAATTTTTCTCGGAATTTCTCAACCCATTTGAAATTATTTAATGACACAAAAAAGTGTGGTTTCGGACAAGTAATTATCAGTTACGAAAACCCGGGGAGCGAACTTGAAATGAATAATGTTGCTCGCAAATAAATTCCGCATTAAAACTAATCTATTTAACTTACGTAGATTATTTGATCATTAGCGTTGCCTGTTTATATAATTGCCGCCTAAACGTTTCGGCGGATTATAATTACTTTGATCCATATATCACGAATTCCACTTAACTGGCTAGTTATACCACTCGCTAATGCTTGACATTCAAAATCTTGAGCGATATATCTTGTAGCCCGTGCGCGTTTTTC
>JABFOV010003889.1:0-15094 GCA_022817685.1 Aradophagus sp. ZL-2020
AACGTAATCACCGCGAATGGTAAAAATCATTATTATGGGGTTTTTGCGCGCCGAGGAATAACCTTGCATTATAAGTTTCGACGATGAGTTCCCACTGACATTTTTGTTAAGATAAAAAGCGTTTTAACGTAAGGTTGAAAATTTGAACGTTAAAAGTTGGTGATGTAAAAGTTTCAATGTATATTAACAGAGTTAAATAGATCTGATAAAGATGTAGAAATATTATTTATTTTATATCGTGTAACATTGATATTATTTACATATAAGTTTTCAGTATTATAATTGTTCTCCAACTATAGAATTAATTTTTTGTGTTTTCTATGTATATTCTAACTTTACAATAATCATAATCCATTTGATGTATAATTTAATAAAAATGAACTTATAATGAATTTGTAATTTTCATTACCATATTTTCGTTAGAATGTACAAAACACAAATCCTAAATATTATACTGACAAAAATAGATATTTAAAAAGTCGATACTGATGTATTCCATAATCTCATACTGACTATTCGAGATATCTCATTTTGTCAGTCTGCTCCCGAAATCTATAATAATACTTCTCGCGCAAGCGAAACCCAAGAAACACCCGCCAATACATTGTTTTCTTCTTTTCCAGGTAAGTGGACGTCATTTCACCGGTGAAAACCAAACGAAGGTAATTTACTACGACTTGACAAAAAGCGTTTAATGACTATAATAAAAGGCCGCAATTTGATGGCCGAGAAACCGTTGGCGGCGATGCAAAAAGCTCGACGGCCGAGGGAAAACGGGCCCGTTTTGAAAACGTCCACCCAATGTCGTCGGATCAATTTCGTATCGACGGTTGCGCAAGCGACCGCGGAGCGCGCCCGAGCACTCGGTAACACCTTATCAAACACGCCGAAGAAGGCAGCGAACGACGCGAGTTATCGGTCCAGCTGTCCGGCAGCTGCGGGCTTCACCTGCCGCGCCGGCTATCGGCGTCGCGCGACTCGTCGGCGTATTCGGACGAAGCGAACGGCAACAAGGCGCAGCCAAAGGGTTGTCCGTTCTCGGCTCAACACGCGAGCGCCGCCTTTTCAGGAGCCCACGATAAATGTTAATATGCAAATCCACGGGGCCTTACATCTGTTCCACTCTCGGGCGCCGTGTAAATAAGTAAACGCGACGATGACTGCCTCGGCGATTTCGTCTCGACAACGCAGTTGTTTTGTTTTTTTTTTTTTCGCAATCGATTTAATACTGTAATGACGAGACGAAGTAGTAGATGGACGTTGTTACAAATGATTGTAGTGGAAAGAAACGAAGGATGCGTGTACCATCAATTTCGACGTTGATAAAACGTTGTTTAAAGAAGTTGGTATTTATGATTATCAGTATTTGAATGTGGAAGTTGTATTGGGGAAAGAATTGTTGAGGTGATGTACTGGTTCAAGATTGTAGAGTGTTTGTTGAAGAATTTGTTTTCTCAATTCGAGAAAGTTTATTCTCAACAAAATACCAAGATAGATTTTGCACAATTTTTTCAGCAGTGAAAGAAAAGACAACAAATTTTATCGAAAATATTTCTCAATAGAAATTTGTTGATAAAAAACGTTGAAATAGTCGCGAACACAAGTCTGATGTCATATTTTCAACGTCTGACGAACGTCGTGAAACAGTTGGTCCGATCGAGCGGGATAAAGAGCTACTTTCAACTTGCATTAACGTTCATTCTAAGACGTCAAAATGTTGATTCAACGTCGAAATTAGTTGAATCACGGGATGTTGATTCAGAGGTCGCCGCTGGCTAAACATTTGGATTGAGTCCACGCGGCGTACGATTGTCGTCGAGTTCTTGGGGGTCCAGGTCGTGGTTGCCTGTCATCGGGGAATTCGCCGTAGCGATGCACCACGTGATGTATGTGGCGCACGATTTCCAAGCTAAATAACCAGATGGCAAAGTTAAACCAAAAACGTCACGTGTCGGTTGTTTTGGATGCAAGGTGTGTTGTGGCGGAAAACAGGAGTCCGAAACAACGGAATAACTCGATCGAAGGAAACTGCGAACTTATGAATGCGAATTCTTTTTTCTTTCTGTATATTTTTTTTGTGGTTGCAACAGTGGTTGCGTACTCTTCAGAGGGGAATAATCAACAGCTGATAAAATCCGTATTTAAAGAGAAAGCTCTCATATTACTGTGGCGTATTAAAAACTTTTCGGTTCATTAAAAAATGTATCAGGCTGTATAACTTTTTGCAAAATATACGCACATAATTGCGAAAAATTTCAATATCAGTTTCCGTAAGAAATTTTATAATTTATAATTTAATATTTGTAATTTATAATATATGTATCAATAATACCTATCATTTATCATTTAAAATCACTATTACAAATTGTTTTCATAAATAAGTAACTTTTTCATAGCTTTACAAATTTGTTCTCCGAAATTGTTTTTTTGTCTGCCCGTCGGTAACGTAGAACTTGTTTTCCGCCGTATTTGTAATTCAAAACAATCGACTTTTCTAAACACGCGCCGTTAGAATTTTGCGTCGACACAGGCGAACCAGGAAGCCGATAATCTTGAATGCTAATGATCTGAATAGCCGAGCACAAAGCGCGCGAAACAAAAATCACGGATTTAGCGAAACACCTGCGCGCAGATAAAACAATGTGCGTCTTCGGCGTGTCGCAAGCCGCGGTACGACGATGCGCGTGCAATTGCGACAGCCGTCTATCTGCACTCTTTGTGCTATGAAAATTGAATCACCGCCTTGCAACACCATTACGAAATAATATTGATAATGACGCGAACCCACCTTCGCGATAACTCGAACAATCGCGCGGCTCGACCTTTCGCGTTGTTTCCATTTCGCGAAGCGAAAGACGATCGACTGCAATCGCCCGATCTCAATTTGTTAACTTTTGCACAATTATCGATAAAGGCTTGTCACAATTTGCCACCTGCCCGGCGTAAACTGCGACGTCAAGGTGACGTCGCGTCCCGCTGAAAAACGTAATTTCGTTGACAATAATTATTTGCGACACCGGCAATTCGTTGTAACGGTCAATAATGAAAGCTGCCTTTGGAATAAATTTAAATATTTCAGAGAGAAGAGTGATGGCGAAAAAGTTGTTACATTTATTGGAAAAGTGAATTTCAAACATATTGAATAAGTTATTTTATAGGCCTGCTAAAGTATAGAAAGAAAACCAATTATTAATGTCCGCATGATTAATATCTTTTTCTGAGTTATAAAATATTGAGATGGCTTTCGAATTGACAAAGCCTAAAATTGAAAACTTTCAAAATAAAAGCCGTGGTTCCGTCGGTAAAGAAGACTATATTTCATTTCATAGCGTGGGTTATTTGATTTTTTTCAAATACATTACACTTTTACAATATGTATAGTAAAATTTTTCGTACACTGTAAACAAAGAATGTAAAACTATACTGTTTATCACGTAAAATTAAAGTAAAAGTGTGAAAGTTAACCAATGAAATTGCGTCTTTTTGAAGAGCAGCGATTTCATTGGTTAGTTTTTACACTTTTACTGTGATTTTACATTTTAGCATAGTTTTATATTCTTTTTTTTACAGTGTAGAATTTTTTCTTCTATTATACACGATCGCCCTTTGAAATTCGGACATTAATAAACCAGCCGGGTCCGGCTTTGTTTACAACATTAATAACGACATTTCGACGTGGAAAGCGCGGGGGGAAAAAGCGGCGAGTAAAACATATTGCACGTCAATTGCAGTGATATCAACGTTATAAAGTCCTATACATAGCCGAGCAAGTTTTTACGCCGGCGATGCAAATTTTTCTCCTTCTTTTCCCGCGCACTTCCTTTCCTCGCATCCGCATGGCAAAGTATCTAGATAAACTTCGATGATATATGGATAAATATATATGTACATACATCTTCCGTATTATGCACAAAACGGGAAACTGACTCGGGCTAGTAGATACTACACGCTTAATCGCACTACAATCAGTGTCAGAATGTATTTAGATACAAGCACCGTGGCGATGCAATATCTTGTACGTGTTTTGTTGTGCCTGTTTATGCTAGTATCTGGATAATTGAACAAGATGCATCGCGTCTTTAAATTCACTCGAAAAAGGTCTTTCGCGTTTGTGCGATATCGCTGAGTGCAGTTTTACACGCCGGCCTTCTTAAGTCATTATTATTATTACTCTCGCCATTATTATTGTTATGATTATTTTAATATTTCTTATGTGAGAAAAATATTCATCGTTTTGCTGAAGAATTCCGTGTATATATATTTATGAAATTCGAAAAAGTATACCACCATTTTGCAAAATTGTTTAGAGAAATTATTTAAATAATTTTAGTGAAATAACTTAAATAATTATTATAAGCGAATGAAGCTCAAAATATGTCAAACTGGAGATAGTCAAAAGCGAATAATTATATAAGAATTAGCGCGTCGCAAAGATGGAGTTAGGAGATTTGTAGGAAGAAGCGATCGAATCAGAGTGATTAAGTGGGGGACAAAAAGTGGAGATGATTTTCAGGAGGATTTCGCGGTTAATTAGAGAAGAAGTTTAAGTGGAGTTCTTTGATGTCAATAGCACGAAATTAGTTGTGCGAGAGTAGTCGAAAAATAGCTGGAAAAGTGAGTAGTTGAAATATAAAGAGAATAAATTATAAGACCTTATTATCTTGTACTATGGGGTGAAAATAATGAGAAATTATTAGATTATGTTATTGCGTTATAAATATTATATTGCATCATATTAAATGATACATGTTGTCTATTTGTCAGGCATTTATCAATTTCGCGTGGCTGTATCGTTGCCACAATCCGACCCGACCACAACTTCCGTTTACTCACGTGATATTTTTATTATAATTTTTCTCCGCGAATTACTTTCCAATCAACATCAATAAATTACGAATAAAAGTGTCGTTAAATTCAAGCGCGAATAACAACGCGGAACGTTGCCGTTGCTTTGCCGTCGATTTTGTTTGCGTTTCGACACTCAATGTCGTAACTTCGTTATTTTAATGTAAAACACGTGTAGTCGCCTCACCCGACCAGGAAGCAATCCGCTCGTAAATGATCGTTTAGCCGGCCGAAAGGGTGACTAAAATTAATATGGGAAACGGTGCCTCGTGATTTCGTCCGTCACCTTCAACTTTCCTAAACATCCGACGTACATAAAAACCGGCTACCTCGCACTCGAAGCTCCCGGTTCCGCGGCCTGGAGGAAGGGGAGGGAGCGAGTGTTTTTTATTCGGACGATCGCTTACACGATTTTCCCACCGTTTCATGGAACCGTGCGCGCATCGCCGAGAATTTTCGGCGTAAGGCTTGCACGTGTCGCGCCATTAATGCGACTCGGGCGATCGTTTAATTTATTTTCGTACGAGGGAACTTCAAAGGAAAATGAAAATCAAGATACACGCCTCGGCTATTCCACGGATAACTTTTCCGGAAAAATTTTATTGCTCGCCCGGCAATCATTAGAACGACTAAAGGTCACGTGTCGAGCGTGACCTTCGTGATTTCAAATCTCGGGGTCGGCGATTGAACTTCATTAACCACTTATTTTTATGACCGCGCGCGCGCGAACGCATTTCTCAACAATTCAGAAAAGAAGTCACGAATCAACTCGAGAGAATTCATTTAAAACATTCTATTTTTACGAAAACGGCGTTTTATTGTTTTGGTGGTAAGAAATATTATGTAGTAATTTGAAGTCCTGGTAGAAGAACGATTTTATTGGCTAATGTGTTATATGGAATGAAAGAACCAAATAGTGCAAGTTACTACGGAACAGTAAAAATTTCTACCAAAATGGTAAAGCTGTATAAATTTTATTATTTGAATAGTTTACTTCACAATTGAGGTAGTTACTTTTACTATCTGGTTCTCGCGGTGCATTCGTGTCATGAAAACAGAGTACATTCACACTTACGATTTATCGAAATATACTAAACATACCACCTTGGAAAAGCAAAGTAGTTAAAATTGCTTCTGAAATAGTAAAATACATTTTAAATGGTGTACTTTATCAACGCATTAAACATGCTTAAAAGATTTTACAAACTAATCGACTTTATTTGCAAATCACAACATATTCCTCGCATTTCCATTTCCCCAGCTTCTAAACACGAATTTCAAGAAAACGTAAGCCCCCGAAACCGCGGCCAAGAAAAACGCAAATGAACGAGGCAACGTTTCTCGTAGCGTTTCGAATCCGGCTGGAAATTAATTATGGCCGAAAAGACCAGACACGATGAAATCATTTCCCGGATCCCCGTAAGATTTCCCAGAAGAATTTCGAAGCCTTAGTGGCGTATAAAATCGAGCGAATGCCGGCGATGCGTGCTTGAGACTAAGCAGAACCTTTCCGCTTGCGGTCGGCGTGCGAGCGAGCGCGGGCGAGTTTTGGACGAAGACGCCGCGCGAGAAGAGAGCCCTCCTATCTATATCCATAATACCATTCGAATCGCACCGAAATCAGCGCCTCGGCCACTTGGTTCCATTCGAGCCACTTCCTTTGAAAACCACGCTGCGCACATTGTGAAGCGCCGGGAATAACGTTTCCCGGGTTGCTTAAAATATATGGGTCAGGGCAGACGAGGAAAAACGCCGGGCGTAGGACGGAGACGGCGCGACTGTTAAACATTTTTGCGCTATTCAAGTGCGAGCGGGAGAACGAAGCATGGCAGGAATATGGCAGCTGTTTTTATGGCCAGAAATTTAAGGACACGTATCCTCGAGATACGGGACATTACAATAATGATCGACACAAAAGTTCAATCCCACGCGATGCTCGAGTGTTTTTTTTCTCCCTTTTTCTTCTTTTTTTTCACGCGGCATATATTTTTGTTGCTTCGACAAGTTACGGTCCTGAAAAGCAACGCTTTTTGTGAGTTGGAACACGCGAATTACAGATGGAGAAATATAAAAAGCTTCACGGGAGATGTATGGATTTTTATATTCTGCGAAACGCGTTTTGATGCGAGCTTTTGAATGAAGGAAATTGGTAAAAAAAAGTTTTTTTTCAAGTTACGGGTTGTAATAGATAAAGTCAAAAGTTAAATTACATTTTCAAAATATGTTTAGACTTGTTTTCGCGAATCACTCAAGTAACGGATTCGGTTGATGGAGTTTGCTAAATAAGAAGAATGCGAGAATGATTTTGGTTTGTTATTAATGCACGCGTCGATCAAATGTCAAAAAATTCGGAAATAAAAGCAAACGAGAGAAGAATGGTCGAAAAGAATAAACGTATACGTTGGAAAAAGTCATTTAATCTGTTGAAAATAACAACACGGAGAAATCTGAGATTGCAGTTTTCTTAGTAGTTCTCTAGATAATAGAAATGATAAGGCAAATATCGATTCAGGAGATGAAGAAATACGAGTTTCTATATATAGGATTTGCCATTGTTGTCGTTATTTAATATACGTTGTTATACTTCTTTGTGATGCATTGATATTTTGAAAAGAAAAGTTTTTTCTTCGTAAAGTTTAGTTTCGTTGGCTTAGAGGGATAACGATTGTGTGTTATTACTGTACCAAAAAACATCCATTCTTTAAAAATTACGAGTCATTCGAATGATTTCATGTCTTTTACAACTTTTTTATGTACTTATTAGTAACGTATATTTTATATTTAAATTCTTACATCGCGAACTTAACTATCAATGCACAGTTAAAATAAAAGGAGTATTTCAAAATGAACAATGAAACTTAGGAAAAGCTGTTTTTAAATTTAAATAAAAATTGTTGCTTTACATTTGCAACTATTGAATGTTTATAATTTATTTAAAATAACTTCAACATAGTGATACATATTACATATAATTACTCTGTTATTAATAATTAATTGCGAATTCCATTCCCATTTAGTAATAGGTTACTAAGTACATTTATTGAATAAATGTTGATATGGAAAATGAATTAACAATCCCCTTTCATCCAATAAATATTGATCCTTTAATTGAATTAATTAAATACATCGCCATTCAAAAGTACCATCAAAGCACCTGCTTTTTCGCCGAACATTAAAACAGAATATAAAATAAAAGCTTTTCTGTTGCTCTACCCAAGATATATAGTTCCAATTACAGCCCTTACAAGACCGCAATAAAACGTAACTCCGCTTTCCATTCAAGTTATTAAACAATAAAGCATCGAAACAGTTTCGGAAAAAGTCATTCAATCAAACGATAATTCGTGCCGACGGATTCTCGGCAATAAAAGCGTTTATGCCCGGGAATCGAAGAGTCAAAAACTCGAAACAATGGACATCAATCTCTCGCGGGATTTCCTTACAATTACCGCGAGTATTTATGTAGGAAATCCCGGTCGCGTGTCCCGGCTCGAAAATGAATACCGAGGACAAAACAAACACGACCCAGAAAATCAGTTTCATCGCCGGCGCGCCAGTAATCATTAATTATCGCGCGCTTATTTTTAGCGCGCCGTGCATTTGTGTGACACATTTGTACGATGGATTGACATCTAATTTCCCGAATCCCGTTAACATCTGTTCGCATTTTATCGAGTCAAAAGAACGGCGCTGGTTTGGTTATTTATTAAATTTGTCCGCCGCGTCATTCGTGTTAGCCCCCCCGCGTTTTGTCACCCCCGAACTCACGGGGGGGAGGAAGAAACAATGGACAAAACAAAGACACCCTCGAGTGCGTGGGTCCCGGGCTAGCAGGTGATGGCTAAATGAAAATGAACAGATTAAAATAATGGAGCGTCATGAATCACCGCGCGGTAATGACGAAATTAGGAAAATTATGTAGATGCGATGGAAGGGAGATAATCCGACGGCGGTGGCGAAATAAAGATGATTGAGCGAACTGGATTTCTTGATCGTGACTAAGTGAAAGTGATCGGATCAAAGAGGTTTGATGGCGGTATAAACGAATGGCAATTGACGAATCGACGTGCAGATGAGAAGCCGAGGAAGTGGAACTGGATGCGATTGATGATGATCGTGCTGCGATACAGAGAACATCTTTCCTCGCGAGATTTTTCTTCTGCAATTACGCATCAAGTTGATGTTGGGAAGACAATGAAATGTTCTCCAATGTCAAGAATTTTCCTTTTTCTCATTTCCACAACGACAAAACCAAATATTATATTAATAAATATATGTTATAAATATGATAAATATAATACATATAAATATTAATTTATTATATTTATAATAATATTATAAATAGTATATTACTCAAGTAGTAATTTTTACTGTTTGATCAGAATCTGCAGACCAATTTTGCTTTCTATAATTAAATTAGAAATATTTAAATAACGAAGAAGAAAAATCTCAAAATTTAAAAGCTTCGGTGTCGTTATGCTACTGCATTAAAAATCGCACTTCAAATCGGCAACAAAGGATCGCGATGAACATTGAACGCACAATCAAAATCCAAACTAAACGCCATTTATCAAACGCAACAAAACAAATCTACTTTTCAACCATAATTCTCGACCGGAACAGTTGCCCGCAACGACAGCCGATTCTCAAAACGTCCCACGCGAGTTTCCCCCTCGCCAAGCTGTTTGAAATTGTACGAACCGCCGCATTATCCTCGGAACAATGTACAAGAACACCCTCAACATTTAATCACAAAATAAACACGATCAAACGAGCATTACCGACCGAACATGACAAAGTGTCGACAACTTGGACGCCGTGAAAAGAGCCGGTGGAAAAAGTGCCCTCGTTCGGCGCGCGTAATGAAATCACTCGGACGAAAAGATGAAACGAACAAACGAAATTTCCCATTGCGACGAGTCAAAAGCGTGGTCCTTTAACGCGCGTTGTTTATGTAATGCGTTCAATACGCTCGCGTGTCTCCCTCTTATCGTGGCCAAACGGGGGACGAAGATGCCCCCGGAGAACGCGGTAAGGAGTGCTTCCGCTGGCCAGGGGAGAGGGGCCGTAATTGCCGAAAACTTGCAACAAATTGACCAAATTAATCTAACATCTAAATGTCCGATAATAAGCGACTAATGGCGCTTGCCGGACGCTAATCGTCACCGCCGTGATTTGCGTAATACGATTCGTCACGCGACAAAACGTGCTTTGTCCTATCAAGACGCGCAATTCCGAGCGCGGGGGGAGAGGGGGGGGGGGAGAAACGAACGCGAAGAAATTCGATTATAACGTTCGCCTCGCAGTCGCACAGCACTACTGTGTGTTTGGTTGGAATACTCGGTTACACGCTTGCAGCGTACATTTACGGCCTATAAATCACGGCGCCGGCGAAATTTGAAGGAATTACCGTTCGGGGCATTATCCACAATTATCGTGAAATTGTACTGCCGAGTTTTAATGCGGAACCGCAACTTCGGCGGCAACGATGCTGCCGACACCGTTGTTGTTGTTGTTGTTTTTAAAACGGCCCCGGCCGGGGCCGTTAAATAGCCCGCCAATGTTATTGTTTGATAGCGCATTCAAATGTATGCTAATGAAATGGGAAAGGAGCGTTGTAGTATTTTGTTAAGTGGCGGAAAGTTTGCTTTTAAATTTCGGCCTGGCTCACGGCGAGCCGCGCGGTTTCGCTTGTACGCTTTTGAGGCCGTTATTTTGGGTCTTGTTTAATCGCCGTGGTTTGAGTGCATGAAAATTGATGAAGGTGGAGTGTTTCAAGTAGGATGTTGTTTCGTTAATTAGTATAAATTTATATTGTAGAAATGATCGTTTATTTTGTAATGTTGAATTTGAGGACTTTTGAAGTTCGGAATTACTTCAATCACAATTATCAAATTGTAATTGCAAAAATTACAATTTAATTTGTTCAGTAAGTTGATCATACAATAATCTTACGATTTGGTTCATTCAACTAGATCTTACTCTTAATGTACGTTTGATAAACAAAATTCATTCCGTAATCTGGATGATGAAAGTAAATTTTTCTTTGCGATTACTAATGTTGTTTCCGTAGACGAAGATAGAGTGTGTGAATTTACAAATACTGACGGAGATGGTTGATATGTCGCAAGATCGTGCTTCATATTTCTTTTGTTTGTCACTGACAAAGATATAATTTCATATAATCCGATCATAAATTGCAATTTCATTGAGTATATATAGATACAACAAGTAGTAATGTTGAATATTACTATTCTGTCAAATAAACGATAATCTCAAAAAAAAAAAATATACTACGACTCTTCCCTCAGATTACTATTACGAAAAAGCGCTAAGTAATAATTTTCAAAATCTCGTCTGCTCAAAAACCAAAAATCAAAAAAATTGACACTGCGGTCCAAAATTTAGCAGCTCTTCACCGGTCAAACTCTCAAGAGACTAATCGTCAGGGCATCGATATCTCATGCACAGGCCATTAAATTTGGCTCCCCGATCGGCGTGCACTCACGTACACCCACGACGCCGTGATTCCTCGTCGCGCGACGATGTTTTCGCAGTTTATTAAGTGGTGCCCGCGTGTGTATTTAGACTCGCGGGGTCAACGAATCGTGATTTATGTATTTGCGAATCCGAGTGACCCCTCGAACTCTCCCCATCCACGAAAATTCGACCTCGATAAGATTTCAACGAAAATTCGGTAACTCAAAATCAATTAATTCAAATCATTCGTTGAAATATATAATATACAGTAAATAGTAAGACTCGTGAAACATAAATAAAATTTTCACCCATTTATTTGATTTATTCGATTATTTTTCCTACATCTGAGTTTTATTCTTATCCCGATGTTCATAATTCGCGCCATTCGCCACGTGGCCAACTTCATGCACATGAAACATCATTATTTTATACTTGCGTCGTTAAAATGCGCATTATTTTTCTACACCAAAGAGCTTAATTGTACCATTCGAAACTCAGCGACATACGTTTCTGTATCCCGACGGAAAAATGATCGAATTTTGGTTAACTTAACCCCAAATTTCTCCTGGCATACCAACAAGCGAACTTTTTTGGCCATCGGTGCACTCACCTACTTTCTCGCGAGCGGGGTGTTGCTCGCGAGCGGAGCCACCGAAACTTAAAGCCGAATTAAGATTTAAAGCCGAGCGTTGCACGGCGAGGCGCGGGGGGGGGGGCTCGTAAAAGCTGGTTAGTAGTTAATTTGGGTATCGCGGCCGGCCGTGCCGCGGGATAAGAATTTATGCCGGGCACTTACTCCGGTAAATTTGCCGTGGCCGCGCCGTATTTCGCCGGCGAAATCGTGAACGTCGGCCGGCCGACGCGCGGCCGAAAGAGCGCGGCCAATGGATTATCGTTTATTCATGAGCAATGCGTTCATTAAATTTCATTAGCCGCATTCGCCTGGCCCCCATTACCACCGAGATTACGTAATTCGTGGCCCATTAGGGGGGCCCCCGGAAGGGGCCGAGTCTCCTTTTTACCCCTACTTCCCTTCCCCCGCGACATTGACCCGATTTTTTTGTTCGCAAGGACGGAATTGAAACAGCTATATATACTTATATATCAGCATTATAGATATTTTTTATATATTACCTACTTATGATTGATTTACGATTAATAATATAGTTAACATATTCATTATATTGATTGTATATGACAATATATGAATCATATATCGTTATTTAATAATAATAATAATTTATACCATGCAATATGAATCTAATATGTAAATTTTGCAAAGAGTAACGTGATGTATAAGTGACGATACATATAAGTAATATAAAATAATACTAATACGGTATTACTATACGGCCTGATATTATTCCCGCGATATCGGGCCAGTCGTAATTCTTCATTTTCGAGGCTGAATGTAACGAAGCGGAATTCGGAGCGCGCAGATACGCGATTTATGGCGCGGACGAAAAACGCCGGCTAATTGCGCACCGGGCTGCGGAGCTTTCGCGATAAGTGGGACGGACTCACGGAATTTTCGGCGATCCGAATTTATTGCGTCGCGCGGAATGATCAAATCGAGATAATCGAATCAGCCGAGCTGGGGTGCGGTGCGTCGATCGAACGCGGAAGAATGGCAGAAATGAATGGTAGGTGCAATATTCGTCGTGATAAAGTACAAATGATTGAAGGATGAAAAGATAATGATATGTATGTGGTCAGGGAGGAATTTAAGTACGGTTTTCGTTTCGACTTATTGAAGCTGCCTCGTCTATAATATAGGGTCGTGTTCATTGAATTGAATATGACCGAATGATTGGTTAAACGAAAAATGCGAAATGATGATGCGGGAATTTTTCGCAGTCATTTTCGTTTACAAGACACAGAATTTTAGGTTTTTTTCTTCGTCGATTATAATTGGTTTGCACGTATCGTAAAATAACAAAATCGATATCTCCAATACCACCGAGGGTACTACAAATATATTGCTGAAGTATGAAGGGAAAAAATGTAAAAATAACTTGTTGAACTTGGATTTGCGACGAGACCGTTGACGTCAACTTTCCAAAAAGTCTTGCTTCAACGTCTCTCGAAATCGCATCGCCATCCCGATGCCTCGCGCTCGTTTTACTTTGTTTTTACGCGCGCATCGCTACTCGACTGTCATAGTCACTAAAAATAATCTCGCTGAAATCGAATTGTACGAGACACCTGGTTATCAATTCACAAGCTACCTTGGAGTGTAATCACTCAGATAAACCGTAATTATTTAAATTGCATCCATGACGTATTTTCCTATGAATTTTAACCGAGCTTCCATGAGTCAACAGCGAAAATGGTACGTTTCCGCCGGAGCCGTGCGAGTGATCGCTATAGAATTGGAGCTCGCACTTGAATCATGCATGAATCATTCGGCGCGATATGCGCGCTCCGCGATGGATGAAATAGTGTAAGGTGAAATAAAGACGCGATTACATCGATAGTAAAAAGTGCTTACTCGTTGCGAAAGAAGGAAAAAAGGACTTATTTAAATGTAGACCATCTTATCAGTTCTTTGTTGGAAAACTAACGCTCGACGATGAGATCATCCATTATTCAGGTCGAATTATTGACAGAAGTTTTTTGTTGAAATGAAACCGCACTTCTGGCTTTTCATCGCTCAAATGTCCTTGTCCTTGTCTAGCTTCCTTTACAAACACCGTGAACATAAACAATGAACTTTACACGGGGAAAGATTATCTACTGGCTCGACGAAAGAATCGGTAATAGTGTTATCTTCCGTGTTAGATAAATTCTAAAATGTTGGCCGCCCGTGGCGGTGTTACACATTCGGTTTGAGATTTATGCAGCGTGTCATAAATTGTGACCTACATTTCTCTAGGCGAAGAGTATAGAATTAATTTAATTTATATTTAAAATATACCATATGTAAAGTGTATATTGAAAAAATATACAACTAAAATGTCGATTACAGTAAGTATGTGTAAATTGGTATCATTTTATAGTTGTGAAAATGATCAACGTGTTTTACCTTGGACAATGGTGAAATATATTTATAAAAAAATTTGGCATCATTATCCAAACAATTCTTAAACGTTCTGACATTTTTACAATAGTCGGTAATTATTTTACTCTATCTGTTATAAGTATAACCTGAGAAGTAAATCAATTACTTAGAATCTCATAAAATAAATATTCTGACCTGTATACTTTTATAAATAAATTATGAACAAAGTAGGAACACTCGCTAAACTTGTTGGACTCTATCAAACAAATCTATTATCCAGAAAAAGTACTCATCAACTTTATTCAACTTTATTCATATTGATCAGGGTAATTGTCCTAGTGTTTCGTAAATGATATACCTGTTAAAATTGCATATTGCCCTGACTAAACTGACTAATCAATTCAGCATAAGTTTTTCACGTAATTACTTGTCATCATATTCGCAATTTCGTTCTATTTTTACTATAAACGTACATAATTACAACGTACCAACAAAGTCAAAAAAAAGGTAACTAATGTAGATTAACATAAAAGTCATGTTTCTTTTTGTCATGTTTGTCAAACGAATTTCATTATTTTTTCGTTTCTTATCAACGAGCAAACAAACCCAAGCAACAAAAAATTAAAAAATGATCTTTATTTATAAACTAATGATGTCAGAACATACAATCAATTGAGAATCAATCTCAGTGTTTCGACTCAACGCATTCAATTAATTTCACTTACAATTCACCGACCGTAAGAACTCACGTAAAAGCAAGTTTGAATT
>JABFOV010003890.1:0-15093 GCA_022817685.1 Aradophagus sp. ZL-2020
CACGACAGCTGATAGAAATGATCAAACTTATAAAGTAAGAAAACAATAATTTATTACCAATCTGAGAAATAAAATTTTTTTTCTGAAGGAAGAGAGAGAATGGAATATTGAGAATAGGTTGGGGGGGGAGGAAATATATAAAAAAAAAAATAAAAAATAAAAAAAAAAAGTTAAAAAAAAAAAAAAAAAAAAAAAAAAAAAAAAAAAAAAAAAAAAAAAAAAAAAAAAAAAAAAAAAAAAACATAAAACAGTTATGACAAATTTTCTTTGGAATTTAATCTCTGATTAAACAGAATTTATGAAAAAGTTTGCAGCTCGGTATGAACTTCATGTTAGTATTAAATATCTCTGTTTATCTGAAGCATGGAAAATATTTTTTATCTTATTAGAATTTGTATTTGATAAAGCTTTACTCTGTAAAATAAGTTCACTTTCATAGAACAGAATTTTATTTTAAAACATTTAACATATATACAACTTTATTTTCAATTATGAATAAACAAATTTAAGAAATATTTTTATAATATTGAATATATTACATTTAATAAATGCTTTATATCGATGGGTGGATCAAAGAAGAAATTGATTCAAATTTCATTGTAGGAAATTATATTTCAAAATCGGAAGCGGCAATTTTTTGACCCAATCGTCGATATATTTAGTTCAATTGAATATAAATTTTTTTATAATTACATAGGAAAGAGAAATTACTTTTACATTAAATTTTTTACCTCAAATTGATTAAAATCTTATAGAAATATTATGTTGAATTCTTGAATAACAATTTAATTTGTAGATTAAATGCCATTATTTTCTACTTTACTATAATAAAGTTTGTATAGTTATTAACAATAAACTACTGAAAATAATTTATTTTGGTAAATAACAATTTTGTTTTCAAAATCTCTTCTTATGTAAATCAAATAAACTGAATTGTATAAAGTGATAAAAGTTTTGTTTGAATACGTTCTTTATCAGATAATGTTGAAATTTGATTATAGATAATGAGTTAATGAACATTTAAATTGTTGTTAACAGTGAAATTAGTTAATAAATGAAATGGCATTTTTAGTACGTAATATAAATAAGAAATAAGTCCACTAGAGTATCCTCTAGTATCCTCTAGTGGACAGTTATAAATTTCATTCTTAATCTTACAATTAATTGAAAAAGTTTTCTTTATAAGGTAACATAATTGTATAATCTGTAGGAATTTCAAAGATTTTTGTCAAAAAATTTAATCTTTAAACAATGTTATAAATTAAATTTAACATTACATTCCTTAAAGTAGAATAAAAGTTTTTTTATGATTTTCTATTTTCCATTTTATTTCATACCCTCAATAGCTTTACTTCACACCTTTTTATGATCTTCTAATTTCTGATTTTCATGTGACAAAAGTAAACAAAATGTAGTTAATGTTGTTCACCTTAGAGAATTAGTTGTCAAAAGAACTCTGCGATTTTGGTATTATTTAAAAGGAAATCCCTTCGTTTATCTAAGTTCGCCTTTCAGTTCATCGACTTACCAATCAACAAATTCAAACTTGCGTCACATCAATCAGATATCCATATTTTACATTAAACTTGCGTATCTCTAATAAGCCTGAAACAATTCTTATAATGCTGACTGAGCTTTGTTCAATAAATCGGCAACAGTATCGTTCTTGTCAAGTGCACAGATTATTTCTTTTATCATTTATAATTTTTTATTCAAACATCTTTGCCACACTAATTCGAGCTCACTAGCATTATTTTGATTGTTTCAGGAGAGACTAGGCCAGACTTTGTCTCACACTTTGTCTCATCCTTGGAATACTCGCTAAAGTAGCCCTGCGACTTACAACGAAAGACAACCCTACAACGATGTTGTAACGACCACTGCGAAAAAGAATTTTCGCTTTGAGATTTGTGCACTAGAAAAGACAAAAACACCAAAATAATGTTACATTTCAAATAGCAATAAATAATCTGTTTGCAGTTGAATTAGATCAATCTTTGAATCTACGGTTGCAAAATTCCAAAACGGACAAATAGGTGGACAATCATGTCAATGGGAGATGAAACAATAAGGGGTGGCGAACGGTCGAGCAATAAGAGATCACCAACATATGTTCTCCATGGCATAGCTGGCACTATCGAGGACAAAAACAATGATTATTTATGTCCCATATGTGTGGAACTAATAACTGAAGCACACATCACGCATTGCGGGCATACCTTTTGCTTCCAATGCATTGTTAAGGCTATCGAAACGAATAGTCGGTGTCCATCATGCAGCTCCAATCTTGGACCTCAGGATATTATTCCAAACTTTCTTTTAAACGAACTAGTCACCAAATACAAAACTCGACTGAAAGGTATGTCCGAGTTTGGAGGTCGTTTCAAAGATGGACAGGTTCGAGGAACCCCGGGCTTGGAGCCACCGTGTGATGGGTTGAGAGACTTTGTGGCTGCTGAGAGTGCAAATCTTAGTTTGCCAGATGTAAATGTAATGTTGGAAGTGCTGACACAGCGGAAGCATTTACTGGAGGCAGAATCTTGCACGGCTCAGAACAAACTACTGCATGAATTTCTCAAGCAATTACTTCAACAGAAAGAAGAACAACGTACTCACTTGTTACGGGAGATGGCATTAATTAAAAAAGATATGGAAGAAGTTGAAGGTATCTTAAACGAGGTGCAACGTAAATGTCCACGAGTAGAAGACATCAGGCAATCTGGAGAAAATGATAATGAGCAAGTATCGGCCATTCGAAAGGAAATGATAGATTTGATAGATATAATTGGTTCAAATATGGTAAAACCCAACGAGGGCCCTGAAGTTGCGGATATGAAACCAAAAGAAGGTTCCAACAGTTCAGCTTTGGCTGTTAGGCGCAAGCGCATGCACGCACACTTTGACGATTTTGTTAACTGTTACTTTGATACCCGTGCCAAGGAATTGATGTTTGGACAACAGAAAACCCAAACAGAAACTGGTCATGGTACTAGTTCAGGTTTGGATGTATTTCGCGAGAATCTCGTTAAGTTCTCGCGTTACAATTCACTGCGGTCACTGGCGACATTAAATTACTCGTCTGATATATTTAACAATTCTACAATAGTGTCAAGTATCGAGTTTGACAAGGACAACGAGTTTTTTGCGATAGCAGGTGTGACTAAAAGGATCAAGGTGTTCGATTATGGCGCTGTTGTGCGCGACTTGGTTGACATACACTATCCCTGCGTGGAAATGGTATCAAGCTCTAAGATTTCCTGCGTATCTTGGAATTCGTATCACAAAAGTATGCTCGCATCTTCGGACTATGAAGGTACAGTCACCGTTTGGGATGCTACTACTGGACAACGAGCCAAGGCCTTTCACGAGCATGAAAAGCGCTGCTGGTCAGTCGATTTTAACGATGTGGATGCCCGACTCATCGCTTCAGGTTCTGATGATGCGAGGGTCAAACTTTGGTCACTAAATATTGATCATTCGGTAGCATCGCTCGAAGCCAAAGCTAACGTTTGTTGCGTGAAATTTAACCCACGCAGCTCCTGTCACCTCGCATTTGGCTCGGCTGACCACTGTGTACATTATTATGATCTTCGCAATATGAAGGAGGCGCTGTGTATTTTCAAGGGACATCGTAAAGCTGTGTCCTATGTTAAGTTTATTAATAAGGAAGAAATTGTATCTGCCAGCACAGATTCTCAGTTGAAAATGTGGAACATTAATAATCCTAACTGCTTGAGGTCGTTTGTCGGCCATGTGAATGAAAAGAACTTCGTTGGTTTGGCTACAGACGGCGATTATGTAGCTTGTGGTTCGGAAAACAATGCATTATATATTTATTATAAAGGACTGACGAAACAGTTATTCTCGTACAAATTTGATGCCGTGAGGAGTGTTCTTGAGATGCAAGAGAGACGAGAGGAAGATCTTAATGAATTTGTCTCAGCTGTTTGTTGGAGACAGATGTCAAACGTTGTTGTAGCTGCAAATTCCCAGGGTATTATTAAAATATTAGAATTGGTTTAGATTTATGACTTGTTTTAAAACAACTTAAGAAGTTATAATTTTTTCTATTCAACTTGAGATCTGATGTGATTTGACTATTTTACAATGTTTAACGTTTTAATAATATAATGTAACCCCTCTTGTTGCAATTTTTTGGGTAATCTTGTAATGGCGAAGGTCTTGCAATGCCGTAAAGAGTCAATAAATTAGATGTGTACAGCAAGAACCTATTATCATCTGTGCAAATTGGTGACACTTCACCCTCAAAATCTAGAGGCAAAACTTTTGATTGCCTAGTTAGATATGAAATTTGCAACAAGGAATATTGCAACGACAGAGGTGTAACTGTATTTAGTAAAATCAATAGCTGAATATACATTGAGAATTCAAAAAATTCAAGTAACAAATATGATTCTTTTTTTATTTGAATTATAAAATAAATTAAATAATTTGTCAAATTGAAAAATAGAAATCGCCAGGCATTTCTTATTATTGAAAAAAATAATCCGTTGAAGCAAATCCAAATATTATAACATTTTATCCACTTTTAAAGGAACGCGATAATTATTGTTAGAAAAGTTTATTAATTTTGTTGATAGTTTCAATATAATTCTAGGAAATAATTGTTTTAAATATTTATATATTAAAAAAATAATGGATTCTTATTAGTTCAGTTTATTTCTATTATAATATTATAATAAATATCCGAGATGAAAAATCATTATAAGAATTTGATCTAGCAGCACATCAACATTAAACCGTTAAACATAAAATCGTTTTTTTTTTCTATGATTTTTTATTACACTATTTAATTTATTTCTTGTATAAAACAAAACGCAACAATCATAGATGAAAAAAAGTATAATTTAATAAACATAACATGAAAATGATCATTTGCAGATTATTTGAAGGAAACGAAATTGTGTTAATTCTATTTCTCTTAATAAGTATAATTTTGTACATAACGAACTGCTATAATAAAGCGCAATGAAAATATGTTGACATTTAAGGCCGAATATTATGATTAAAAATAGTTATAAAACATAGATAAAATACTTTGGCGTGTGTTAGTAAATTAACTATTATATAATGATTAACAATAGAAAAAAAATATATATTAAACAAATGTTGTATTATTTTCAAATTATTTTCAAAAGATAGTCAGAGAAATTAAAGCCAATTCATACAATATTGAATTGATTAAATTATTGTAAAACATATGATATACATTCGAATCTAATATTCGGTCTTATAAATTTGATGTAAATTTTAAGAGTAATATTTAAAATAAACATGATTCAGGTAGTTGTTATCTAAATGCTACGATCATAAAACAAATACAATTTAATACCATAATATTGTACAGTTCTTTAGGAGTCTTTGCTAGTAGTCCTATTATAATTTGAATACAAAAATTGTCTATTTTCATTTCAACAATTATATCAGTTTATACGTAAAATTCACCTGAATAACAAGTATTAGATTACAAATAATTCCATTACAAATAAAGACGTAAACAGATTTAATAGTAACTATAAATATATACTTTTATGAGTATACACGAGCAATTAACTTTGTTCTTTATGAAAAATATGGTTTCGTCTTGAAACATTTTTGACAAATCAAATGATATTACATTAGAAATGCTATTGTATAGAAAGAAATGTAACGGGCACCTAATGGATTTTGAAATTGATTGACAATTACTGGCGCTTATTTGACTGATTATGGAATCGAAAAAAAAAAAAAAAATAGAAAATAAATTAATTAATAAATCTCTTCAACGATCATATAAAGAGTTTGTTTTTCAAATTATAATACTTGTATTTTTTTGTGGACACAAAATCTATCCAGGGATTTGAATCTTTACCAATTGATTATAGGTCCACTGTTTAAAAAAAGGTTGCATTTGTAACTATTTACTTACACAAAAATATATACAAATTTATTATGACATAATAATTTAATTATTTTTTTAATGGATCTAATTACTTTTGTCAAATAATAAAGGATGTTTTACTTTAATTGTAAACTATTAATTTTAATTACATAAAATCATATATGTAGCTCTTTTTGAGCAATGTGAAATTAATGTGTATAATTATTGCTTATTTCTATTACGTGCGTATTTTTTGGATCTGATTGGAAAGAGTTAATATTAAGTAAAAATTGTTGATTGAAGGAGCATAGCTCTAAATAAGTTGAAATGAAATAAGTTAGAATTGAGACTGAACATAAAAATGGAGGTAATCTTCTTATTTCCTTAGCGCATACACTGCTATATTTTAAGGTAACTGAATTGTATTATACTTAATTTACTGGAATTCAATTTCTACTCGTGAGCTTAATCGTGACTCGGTTGACTCGTTGAAATTCAAAGTGTAATGATACCTCGATTGCAGTGTGATAGACCTGTTCGAGTCGAAATGGCCAAATTTCTTAATTGTACAGTATGTAATTATATATAATATATACACACACAGATTCAATGATTATTGTTAATGTTCAACGACTGCTGCGTGAAAAAAAAAATCAAAATTAATAGTTCGATTTTGTTCAAATTGTTCAGAGTATTGAACGATTTGTAAATATGAAATCAAAATTTGTGACATAATTTTAGTGTTGTTACAAATGGTTTTTCGAAAGTGTCAAGCGATTATTCAGTTGAATATTTTTTTGTTAACATTGACTTTATTTTTTTCTTTACTTATTTTTTTTGTATCTAGGGTGATTTGATTATTTGAGCAAAGATCTTGTAGATAGACGGCGAAAAAATGATATTGTACTGCAATGTTAACGTTTCAATTTGTCGGTCAAGCGATTTCTAATAAGATATATTTAAGAAATAGTCTATTTTTAGATCATATTTTAAAAAGCGCAGTTTATGTATTTGATGTGTGCAAAGTCAGCCTAAATTAAATGAATAATAAAAATGAAGAATTTATGTGCAACATTGTAAGATTTTCTCAATTTTTTCCCTTTAGACCTTTCTTTCTTTCTTTCTTTTCACGTGTATCTAATTTGAATTTGATTGATATGGCAGAGCTGGTCCGAAACTCAAAAAGGCGGAAACAAGGCTACTCTGGGGACCCGATGATTCTGAGTACACGGGAGTTGTCGTTGTTGGCCTTGGTAAAAAGGATGCTGGAATTGATGAGCTGGAAGTAGTGCATGAAGGCAAGGAAAATGTTCGTGAAGCCGCTGCAGGTAGCGTATTTAAAATATTTTAAAATTATGAAAATTCACTTACAGAGTTTCCCATACATTCATATTAAGGTCAGACGAATATATTTTATCTCGGACAAGAAGTAGAATAAAACCTGGTTTACAAATTTTGTAACATTGAAATCATAATTTGTATTTTTTAGCTGGATGTCGTGTATTAGAAGCAAACGACATCAAAGATATCGTTGTTGAAAATTTTGGTGATCCTGAAGCTGCGGTAGAGGGTGCAACATTATCTACTTGGTTATTCCAAGAATTCAAAAATAAGGAGAAACAGAAAGTGCTACCTAAAGTATCCATGTTTGAACAAAATGGAGAGTAAGTTTTTTGACTGCACATACATACATACATACATATGTAAATCTATTTATGATTATATATATGTATATATATACACATTCATAAGCCTAAAATTATAGTATCCTCAGACTGCACATCAGTGCAAATTATACTGGTATAAGCTACAAGCAAATTATATAACTATACTACAACTATACTACTTTAATATTGACAGATAATTGAGTATTTATTGATTCGATATCAAATCAAATCAGTATACTCAAAGTGATCTATACATTCGCATATATATATGAATGATAGAAATGATCAATATCGAATCAATATATTTAATATTTTCTAATTATGTTATATGAATGTAGGATTTGTATCGATGTTCACTTTGAGTATAAATAACAACTCACATAGATTAATTGTTAAATAAGGAAAGAATGGCGAATGGGGCAAATTAAGTCCAATGCTCAAAATTGGGCACGAAAACTTGCTGAAACTCCAGCCAACCGAATGACTCCAACCATATTCGCCCAAGAAGCGCACGACGTTTTGACACCACTTGGTGTTAAAGTTCAAATCCATGATCGAGATTGGGCTGAGAAAAAGAAAATGGGCTCTTTTCTGAGCGTGTCTAGAGGTAGTGCCGAACCTCCGAAATTCCTCGAAATAGCATACAAGGCTGGAGATCCTAACGAACCTCCGATCGTTTTTGTTGGCAAAGGAATCACTTTTGATTCTGGCGGCATCAGCCTTAAGGTACTTTTTTTACTGGACTTATTTTTTGATCCAACTAAATACAATAAAAGAAATCTCTGATTAAATTATTAGAAATTGTTGTATAACTTACTAATTAATCTTTTTTAAAATTCTGTTTTGTTACAGAATTGTTTTTTCTTTTTTGTTAATTAAACTTATAACATACAAGACTAGTTTACTTTACAAACTTCATTTATTTGAAACAACCATTTCATGATAAAAAAGAAAGTAACTAGTGATTATTTATCAGCCTTCTTTGCAAATGGACTTGATGAGATCAGACATGGGTGGCGCAGCATGTGTAGTAGCTTCTATGAAAGCAGTGGCAGAAATGAAAATGAAAATTAATTTAATAGGCCTTATACCTCTGACTGAGAATCTTCCATCTAGTACTGCTACAAAACCAGGTGACGTGGTATTTGCAATGAACGGCAAATCAATCATTGTCGACAACACTGATGCTGAAGGTCGACTCATTCTTGCTGACGCTTTGTGTTATGCACAGGAATTCAACCCCAAGTAATTATAAAATTTGGAAATTTTATAAACGTTTTTTCTGACGGCAGGATTTCTACTTTCACCCTGATATGCATGTCTACATGTAACTGTGGTGGTATAGATACCTAAACTATAAAAATGTTTATACTTTTAATGTTTTTTACTTCCAGATTAGTGCTTGACATTGCTACACTCACTGGTGCTATGAAAATAGCATTAGGTAGCTCTGCTAGCGGCGTTTTTACAACGAGTAAAGAGATGTTTGAAATCTTACAAAAGGCTGGGTCATTAACCGGCGATCGTGTATGGAGATTTCCACTGTGGCATGTTTTCTCTGATAAAGTTAAAAGTAAATTTATTGAATACATTTTTTAATACTACTATAGCTAAATTTGAACTAAAGATAATGAAAGTATTTACTTTATTATTTAGTTTTTTTCTATGACAAAATATTTATATGGACTATTTATATAATTATGATTATGGAATCAGCTTATTTCCTGGCAATAATTTTATTTTACAGAAGCTACCAAGTACGCCGACGTGAACAACATGCCTAAATCCAAGGGTGGCGGCTCTTGCATAGCAGCAGCTTTTCTTCGTGAATTTGTCAATGAGAGTATACCATGGATTCACATGGATATTGCTGGAGTAATGGGCAGTATCGGAGGTGATGAGGATTTGAAATATTTGTCATCTGGAATGACTGGAATTCCAACTCGTACCCTCATTCAATTTTTACAAGAAATACATTCATTGAAAAATTAAGAAGTGCAGCAAAAAATACAATATGTACAAAATATATCATTGCATAACAGTAATATTATTATTCTCATCTTTAATGGTATTATAACAATTGTTTTTATATATATTATATTTTTTAATACAGCTGTAGTTTTATAATGTTTCATTTTTTTTCTTAATAAATGTAATATAATTGATACATATTACTAAATTAAAAAAAAGTTCAAAAGATTTATTAATAGTTTCTGAAATTGTTTTTATCTTCAGACACCCGCATTATAAGAAAAATGTTCATGCAATAAAGATTCATGTAAAGTACAATTTTCGTTTTCCATTTCAAAGATGTAGGAAAACGTTTAGGTGTCCTCAATTTAAATAAAAGTAAAGTATAATCAAATTTATATTACTGAAACACTTTACAACTTATATAATAAAGACATGAATAAAAACATAGGTAACAAATAATTGAATCACTATATAAGTTGAATAATTGAACTACTTATCTTCATTTTCTTTACACAAAAAAATACAGATTTTTGATACTGGTTTTTATTAACAATTATTACAAATTGATAATAATTAAGTTCCTTATGTTAATTTATATGTCTAGCGTATTTACAAGGACGTTCTTCGTATAGTTTATAAAATACTCAATTAGTATGTCAGTGTATATTTACAAGTTCTTTTGAACGAAGTTTGTTAAGGAAGTTTCCGTTACTAAATTATTATATTTAATTTTCTCACCCTGAATGTGCTACAATTTTTTATCGCGATAGTCAATATTATTTTATTATATAAGATAACAAATTTAAAAGTAAGGTCACTTACTACTTAGCTACATTTTTGTTAATGCTTTAAATTTTAAAGAAAAATTTAAAGGACTAACAACAACAACAATAATAATAATCCTAATTATTAATTTAGAAAGAAAAATCGAGTGTTTGATCTTATCCATTTTTTTATTTAAATTTAGAAATCTTTCTTTTTAAATAAGAAATCTCAGGTAAACCCTTAACAAATATAAACAACTAAGTATTTTCAACATATCAATTTTTAAGTTGTATTGACTATTCAACCATCAACATTACAATTGTATAAATTAAATCCGTAATGCATAATAATTGAATCTTCAGAAATAGATACTTTCTACATGATGATGTAATTTTCCATTTACAAAAAATTTTCAAATGTAAAAAAACAGTCACCATGCAGAAACGGCTCCATTATCTATTCATGTCACAGATATATCAAAAAATTGAAAAGTTAAAAGCCATAATTTTTAGTGCCGAATCAGTCTATTTTTCATATGAATTTACATATGATTTCATATGATTTTCTTATTTCATAGAAATAAATTCGTTAACCAATTAAACGAATATTTTTGCAACAGTAAAAATAACATTCATTGAAAAAATTTGAATATTTTTCAATTACAGTGGCACAATGGTAACGCTGATGACTGATTTTCCGCGATAAGAAATGGTAGCACCTTATTAGTAGGTTCAGGAGCAAGGTGGTGGAGGTTGTTGCTGTTGTGAGGGAAGGGGCGCTGCGACTGCGGCGGCACTAGCGACCGCGGCAGCAGCATAAGATGTCGGATCCGAAGGGTCGAGCAAATGGGTCGGCGCTAGACTGCCAGCGCCGCGACCTCTTCCACGACCTCTTCCGCGACCACGGCCGCGCCCCCTCCCCCTTCCGCGTCAACTCCGCCTTTCCGGCATCCCTATGTTGCTCGTTGTTTTTTCAAGGTAAGCCAAAGGACTTTGCACGTTGCCTACGGTACCTACGGGAAAGCCGCCAGGTCTGCCACCAGTCTGGCCCATAAACATACCCTGTTGACCCACCGATACGCCGACACCCTGCATACCTGGCGGGGGTGGCCCACCTCCACCTTGTTGCACCTACAAACAAAATTTTAACAATCTTATTTCTCTGATTTATGTTTTTCCGAAAAACAATTCCTTTTTTTTTTTTCGAGTCAGCAAGTTAAACCAGTAAAGTAAAAGATCTGTATACTTTAAAGAGTTCTTGGAATATCAATAATATTAATTTTAAATCATTTTGATAAAAGTTTTAAATTATATAAAAAATGTTCATGCGTCTAATAGTGGAATTTAAACTCTGAGTCTGAAAATAAAATTTAAAAACAGATCAGCTTAAATAGTTTTATGGTAGTCATTTCATTAGTCGTTATTTTGCATTACAAAAAGCTGCTAATTTTGGTCGACGTGGTCACTGTTGTCCATACTTTCCCAGAATATAATGTGAGTTATCGATTCAATGGAATTTATCTAATGCAAATGGATAAAAAAATATATCAAATGTTTATAGATGGTCCAATTTATAGTAAGATTACCAGTAATATTACAATCAATAAATTAAATATAAAAATAAAAAATATATACATATTTATAACTTCACAAATTCAAATTATATTTACAAAAAAAATTAAAGAAAAAAATGAAGGAGAATAACTACGGATGTAACTACATGAAAATACAAATAATTCAACTATTCTTAAAAATAAGAAATTAAAGTTGTTTTCAATTAAGAAACGATAGAGGTGGTACGCTATTTCTCATGCATTAAAAAATAAAAGTAAAAATTTTGTTTTCAAAATGATAGAGCATACAACGTGAAAGGAAGGATTGGTAGGTCAGGCGAATGAAAGAAAGCACAATGATTCACCATGAATAGAAATTTATTCTACAGTTAACTACTTGCAGTCTATCAATAATATAATTCAAAATGGTTCAAATGTATAATCTGTTTAAATTCAACTCACGCATAGAAAATACATAGAAAGAAGATCAACATCTTCAGATGAAAAGTGATTTTATTAATATTTATAGGTATCACTTAATATATGCGAATAAACGCTCACCCGTTCATAGTGATTTCCATTAAAGTAGCTGGTGTCTATATTATTAAATTAATGAGCTACAAATTATTCTGTGTATTCGAATGTTTGGATTATACAGCCAATGATATTTGTGTTTTATTAACATAATAATCTAACGATAATTAAAGAAATAAAACAAATATACGTAGGATTCTTTATAATACAAATGCATGCTTGAAGATTTTTTTGTACATGCAATAAGTAAAAAACAATTTTCATATGTGACTAACAACATTTTTGGTAATTCTTTTACACTAATTCTTAAAGATTGATTTTACTTTAAAAAAAAAAAAACAACAAGAAAAAATACGAATAAGCATTTAATGAATCACAGATATATTTTGTAACAACAATAATAATATATTCAAATGTTAAAATAAAAAACAAGTTTATGTATAATTCAATTAAAATTTTAGTACAGGTACAGTGAAGTTTAAAAGACTTTAATGACTTCATTAGATAAGGAAAATTGTAAGTACAATCTTCCTCTAAAACAATATTACTTGTTATTCGTATACATTTTATTTCACCAATTAAGTGATGTAAATAATTGTAAATCTATACATTAAAAATTTATTGTATACATGCTTCATAAAACTTCTTGATAGAGTAGCTATTTATAAATATATACAAAATTGATTCCTTGAAAGAACTTCATTTTTATGATAAAATTAATTACTTGTAAGAAATATCACAATTAAAAAAAACTATGAAATATAATGAGTAATGTTATAATTATTAATAAATAAATAAATATTGTAAAATACAACGACAAATTTCCTAATTAAGTTAATCTCATTAATATTTACTGAATGTATTATTTTAACTAACACATTGGCACATGAATACAGCTTTGGAAAACTTATCATGAATTAAATTCTGGTAACCAACAGCTATTACAATTGATTAAGAGCACTTACTGAGAATATTATTATAAAATGAAAGAGAAATAAACAGACTGTAGAATTTGCAAGGCACAACAGTAGGGGATAACAATTAATCCTAAACTCTTCCAAAATATTTCCACTGTAGGATAAACATCTATCAGCAGTCTTATCATAGAAAAAATAATACTAACAATATTTTTCCATTATGTACATCATTTTGTAAAGTGAAATCAAGCGTCGATGCATCAGATTGGCGAATAAATATCTCCCTTCAGACTTTCAGACTGATGAATTATCGTTGACTTATGATTGTTGATTGATAGAACATTATCACTAATTTATACCTGTTGTTGATGAAGTTGTTGCTGTTGCATTTGATGTTGATGCATTTGTTGCTGCAATTGCTGTTGCTGCAACATCTGTTGTTGCTGTTGCATAGTTGGCGCTGTCCCATTGCCACTTTGTTGAGTTTGAACACCTTGTCCTGCACCATTCGCTAGCCCTAATCAAAATTACATGTATTTTTTTTTTTTTTTTTTTTGGTTTTTTTAATTAATATATATTATTTCATTAATGCTGAAATTAAATTAAATAAATATATTAAGCTATAAATATTCTTATGAACTAAATCTTTACCAAATTTTAATCAAAATTTTTCTAAATTTGAAATCATTGTTAAAAGACATTGGAAATTTCAGGTATATTATAATGCTTTATTCTGTATGTGAGAAATATTCAATGTAATAAAATAATGTAATAACCATTAGGCGGTGGTCCTTGTGCCGGTGATTTAGCCCAACCTTGTAAGTCAGCCAAAAGATTTTGCCAAACTGTGATTTTTTCGTAATGTCTTTTTATCAGATCTTCTTTGCGTGCTAGCTCTATTTTCAATTCTGAAATGTCCTCTTTCACCACTATTTCTGGTTTTAACGTAGACAACAAAAATCTTTTTTGTAAGAAAAAAGCCTCCATTTGGCGAGCCATATCAAGGAACCTTAATGTCACTTGTTCCACTTCGCCTCGTACTTCCTCTTTATCAACTGCTGGGCCTCCTCCAGAAACATTATTACCTTGGCTTTCATCCCTAGTTAACACGTTCAGGCATTGCTAAACATTCATAATTTATAATTCATTATTATCTTTTATTTTCATTTTTTTCAGTTTTAATGCTCGATAATTCTTTATTTGTGAGTAAATTAAATAATTTTTTTATATAATTTTTATATGTAATTTTCAATATTACTCTTATTATAAAGATAATAAAAAGAGGTTAGAATTAAGAAATTTGAATATTTAACTTTGACACGATTTCGTTGTAATATAAATCTATTGTGATAAAAGTATAAAATTTATATACATAGTTGTATACGTAAAATGGAATAATTACTTACCTGAAAAGCTTCTTCAAATTCATCAACAATATTGCCGCTCCCGTTACTAGAAGCTGCCATTGCAATAACGTTTGTTACTGAATGTAGATTTTTTATGAAAATACTTTGCTCGCATCTGGCAGCGACGCCGAAGGAAGAACGTATTTGATGTTCCGCGAATGAAAAATAAATGACGAAGGAAATTATCGTTGCATTATTGTAGCACTTCTTATCGCCGGCATGCCTCTACACCCCGTAATCTCAAATACGCAATGTCAAGTTTTACGACTCCATCTTTAGATGTTAGTAGTTTCTATGAGTGCGTTTTTGTTGGCTTCACAGAATTCTGTGAAGAAAATTATGACTAATATGATTGGCTAAAATTTTCATCAACCAATCAAATTTCTCATAATTTGCC
>JABFOV010003891.1:0-15087 GCA_022817685.1 Aradophagus sp. ZL-2020
CAGTTAGCCGATAATGTAAAAAAAAAAAAAAACGTATTTTACAAAATCTTCAGATAATTCGAGGTACCTTGTATTAAAATATAAAACACTATATAATGTGGCCTTACAATATGGCCTTGCAAAAAAGAGTTTTTTTATCGGACACTTTAATATCTTAAAAAATCATGTAAATATATTAAACTTGTAAATTTTGACTTTTTTTTTCATCGTACTAATGAAATTAATATAATAAATTACAAATCGTTCTAACATTTTTCCGCATTGCAACGTACGATGATTCTTCTATCTTAGGTTGTTCACGTGAGATGTTAATAACATTGTAAGTGAGAAGGGTTGTCGATCGCGTTCGCCGCAAGCCGCCAAACCGCAGCTGTAAACGCGGACCTTGCGAGCGATAATCATGGTCTTCTTGAGGACTCGATGCAGTAACTTAATACAACATTTTTAAGGCCCGAAAGATTTGCCAAGGATAGGAGATCAAGACAATTTTTCGTTTTCAAAATCAATTATATTCCCAATGAAACGTAGCTGTAAAATTTAAATTTTCATTGCTCGAAACCTTTGACATTAAACAATGTAATACAATTTCGCAAGAATTAATTTCAATATAAAAGAACTATATACTCAAAGAAATCTTGGTTGTGACGAAATCTAATTCATTAATAGATCTTGAAACAATTACTTGTTGTAAATATTAAAATTTATTTATTGCTTTAATTACATTGAGTTGTAATCCATTTAAAACGATATGTTAAATTAATGTACATTCATTAAACATTAAATATACATAAAGCGTAGCTATAATACATAAAATTACTTCAACAACCATATTCAATATCAAATAATACTTGTATACATTAAATAAAGAATTAAGAATTGTTTAATTGTATTGAGTAAAAATCAACACTTTTTAAGTATTCATAAAATTAAATGCATCAAGTTATATATTGTCCGTTTTTTTTTATTCCAGGATATTGTCTGTCTTTTAAGATATTCATATGAAATTTATTTTTACATGGGGTGGAGTGAATTTATTATTTTATATTAGTTATATTAGTTATATCAGTTATTTTACTTATATTATATTAGTTATATTAGATAAATATAGTAAAAATAAAAGAATTTGAAGTTAAAAAAAATACAGTAATTTTTCACGAATGTTTTACAACAACAAAATTGTTAGTCTCATCATCAAATTGAATTTATTGCAAATTAAAAGTTATATGATATATATTCTATTTTCTGATTAAATTTATTCACAATCAGGTAAGCATAAGGTATCTTCTTTTCTCTTCTTGTATTATTTGTACCACTTTTCGCATTGTCTACAAGAAATATTATTTTAAACGTGAAAATTACTATTGTACCATCGTACTTATGATAACATTAGCATGTTATTTGAAGTATGTCAAGAAGTTGGCATAAAGTTATTTACATACAATTCGGTAAATTTTGATTTAAATTAAAATTTTCTTTTTTAGTGTGGTGAAAATGCTAGATATGTCGGCAATGGTTGGTAACATTTCGTTGGTAATGACTTTAATTTTAAAAATCTTATATACTATCGTACCAACATGAATCGATTAATTTCTAAATATTAGTTGACCGAAATTAGAAAAACTTCTAATTTTCTAAAGCTCATTTTTATTTTTTCAACATTTCATCTTTTCGAATATAATGTTTCACTTATTTTTCATTTTTTTGCTTTTTTTGTATTAAAAATACGAATTTCAAATTGTTATTTTAAGAGAAGAAAATCTCGACTTCATTAGCGCCGCGAGCCGTTGGTTTCTGTCTACATGATCTAGCGAACGTCCGTCACTGCGACGAGCATCGAGTCCAGGTTTCGTATACACGTGAACGCCAACGCGGCGGAAGCTTCGCTCAAAGTCGTTTGCGAAGAACGAGACGTCGAATTCCACGCGCGATAATCGGCCTCGAACTGGTTTTGCTTCTGTTATTCACGCGAGCGCCTCGATAAGACGCAACAACCGGCGAGTTTGCAAATCGAGCGGAATCTATCGATTATCGAGTGTCGCATGTTATTCGTAGCAGCGAAAAAAGAATCGTCAAATGGCCAAAAAATGCGCTACATTAATGACTAACAGAATCAGATAGGGGGAAATTCCGCAAAAAGTTGTTCATTAGGCGCCTCTCCGGCCTCACCCCGAGCCACACTTTTCAGCGACATAAAACTTCCATTATTATGGGAAAAATTCGCCACCGACGATTGCATATCTTTCGCTACTGGGCGCACTTTTATAATCGGCATCACCAGCCGAGGGAAACGCCGCGCAATTACACTCTCGACTTGACACTTTATGTGGCTGGTTATTTTTGCCACAATGTCAGGCTTTTTTTCCTAACCGACAGCTGAAATCGTAATTTCACCGTTCTATAATTAATGCATACACTTCGTTATGCGTTTATCTTGAAAAAGAAAATATTATTCTTTCAATTAAAATCATTATCGAAAGTAAAAAAATTTTGAATCCAACCACGAAAAGGATCTGCGTGAATTGCGCGGGCAACGCTCGATGTTTAATGCCAAATTATCGTAATATGATTTAAAATCAGCGATTGTTACACCTGTCTTGGCCACAAGTTTTCATTAATTTTCATCGCGTGCTGAAAATCGACTTTGAATTATGCACGGCCGTCGAATTATCACCTGGCGACCTAATATTGAACACCTGTTTTGATAAATAATCATCATCCGTTTATGAAAAAAAAAGTATATAATCACGTAGATCGATCGATTACAATCTATCAAAATTTGTTCCATAGGACATAAATTTCGTCATTCCTACTATTTAATCTAAAATAACTTTTTTATTTGTAGGAAAATTAGTCATTTATATATATAAAGACCTTATCGACATCATGCACAAAATGGTTCAATTTACGCAATTGTAATGTCATCCTTTATGTGCAAATATTATTTTTCTCATCGAGAATAATATGATTATAAATACGAATGCTGGTGAAGTTCTGAAGAAATATACGAATTTTTTATATTAATTTGTTGGAGATACAGTTTAAACTAAATATGAATGAAGTTTTACTGATTCTGTCAGATTAATTCATCTATGTAGATTTAATTAATACTGCGATATTATTCTACATCTATTGTTTACCGAAACCTCATTTTTGAAATATAATATTCCAAGATAGAATACGAAAAATTTTGTTCGTTACGAATTTCAATGTCATAAATTTCAATCTTAAAGTTCGCCAATTTTTTGTCCATCCGCGTTTCAGAAGAAAGACAACGTCGGTAGTCAAAGAAGCAAAATTCCCCAGCTGAGCTTATTACTTTCGTTGCTCGACTTTTTTTTTGCTTAAATTGTTTTACAGTTTTTTTAGTATCATTTCCTTTTTTCTTCTCTGCTCTCTTTTTCTCGAGAAACGCGAGGGACCTTTCGAGGAGCTGCGATCTTCTATTTGTTTGAGAACAACCGCGCCGGTTTCTAAACGCGGCTCCTTATAAACCCTGGTACTCCCGTTGGCCCGATCGGACACATGAAAGTCGAGAGCCGAAAGTTGTCGTTGATCTAGTGCCGCAGCGAGCGCTTAACTAGAGACCTAATACTTTCGGATAAGGGCTACGCTCGTTGACGTCGAAATGTTCGCTCCGCCGAAAACCGACGTCATCCATTATACACCTCTGATGCACTTTGTGTAAAGGCCTACACGTTTTTTTACTTCGTTTTTTCTTTCAATCAAAATTTATGCTTTTATTTTTATTATTTTTGTCCACCCTTCACAGGAATCGTCTTCTCTACAAAATAGATTGTTATTTAATCGATAAAAAGTTGTTTCATCAATTTAATTTGTAGCTGCGGAAATACTATGTCTACACGGAAAAAACTAATAACATCATGTCAACGATATGCGCACAGTTACGGTAATATTGTCACAGTCAATGCATTAATTATAATCAACAAAGTTGTGATATTGAAACAAACATGTTCAATTTTTTTAATTTAACCTTACGCATTATAGTAGTCTAAGCTATTAGCGCCGCTTTGCGCACGTCTGTGGTGACGTTTCAATGTTGGTAAATTCCTTCCAAATGATGTTTTAAATTTGGTCATATAGTCAAAACGTATCCAACGGAACATACGTTGGATAACATCAAACGTAACATCAAACGTATCCAACTGGCTCACGCGCATGATCCAGATCTTTGCAAGACCAACTGGCAGTAATTTTTTTCACGCGAGTGTGAAGAGCCAGCAAGACTCCTAAATCTACAATCGATTTAAAAAGTTCCAGTAAGTGTAACGTGCTTTACCAAAAATTTGCATTTTTACGGTTAATATAACGTATTTCTCATAAGATTTTTTTTTTTTAATTAAAGATGATGCTAAAAGTTCTGGAATTTTACACATTTTTACAGTGTACCTTTTATCTGCGTACATAAATTATGGTCCTTTAAAAACTATTCATTTTTATTTTTATTTTTTTACAACTAATAATAAAAGTCGAAAGTTTTAAAAGCAGTGCAACTTGAGAAATTATTTAAAAGAAACAACACTTTAAAAGGAACAACTCTAAGAGAACGTTGAATAAGAGACGCTAACATTCAAAATTATCATTTTATTGTATTTTATATTATTTAAAAATAATTTTGTGGTTTTTAAGAAAAATTTCATGCGTGTGAAATTTAAAAACTAAATGTAATTCATTTCGTCAGTTCAGTGAAAGAAGGTGCCACCTCGGCGTTTGATTGAAAAAGGTGCCATGTAGATACTAACGTAGACCGAGGTGGCACCTTTTTCAATCAAACGCCGAGGTGGCACCTTCTTCCACTGAACTGACGATTTATATTTTGAAATATTGCATTTTAATGTTATATTGTACTCTATTGTATTATTAACATAATATTAATATTATTTTCATTATTGTTAAGTTAATTATGTCATCACATTATTACGTTATGAGAAGTGAATTGCGCCAACTGCACGTAAATGTACAATTTTTCGGTGTCAAAATATTTACAAAGCTCAATAATACGTATAATGGAGTCAGCTTCTGGGTTCTTCAATTAGTAAAAAAAAGATATTTCAAAAGCATGATAAAATCTATTATATACATTTTGTAACATTTGCGTAAATACTTTTCACCAATTCGAGCATATTAATGGAACTCCGTGATATTTAACGTTAAATGTTGAAATTTATTATTAATTAAATTTCACGTCAAATCATCCCAGCTCGGTAATTTGTATATTTGATTAGTAAAAAATTGTTTATCTGATTCCGTTCGTGTCACAAGTAAATTTAATAATACGTCAGTTAACATTTAAACAAACGTCAGTGCATATTTACAAAATTTAATTACACCTACACTTGTTCAATAAATCCAATTGCCCCATCTCTGTCCTACTGTCGGATTCCATCGGTCGACTTATAAACCTCACTTTTTAATGTTTAATAAATTTATACGAACGTCTTTACTAATGTGATATTTACCAATTTCCTTTGAGAATTGTGACACAAGCACAAGCTCGGTCAAATTTATGATTACTTTTGAAACATTGGAATGAATTTTATAACGACAGTTATCATTTGACATCCGAAATTAATGCTTTCTAAAAAAAGCGCCGAGGTAAGAAATATCGACGCACCGGCAGATACCAATCAGGAATTGATCAACCTGGACCGATTTTGAAAGCCTCTCCCACTTTTCCGGCTTTCCATTAGGAGTAAACAAAATAAAGGAAAAAAAAAAGAAAAAAAAAGAAAAAGTGTGTATAAAAAACAAAAAAGGAAATTATTTAAGCCGATAAGCATCAGCCAATAACAATAAATTATAATTGTAATCGCTCGCCGTTAACTTTTAATGCGAATCCAATTAAAAGCACTGTTTTCCGAGCGCGATAAAGAATTTTTTCGCACGTTTTACGATTATAAAATGCGCTGATTTATGACAAATTTATCTTTTAATGTCTTTTAAATCAGCCGCGCGGACTTTTTTTCATCTCTCCGACGCCGCCATTACGCATGCATGCCGACAACGAAACGTATTTATCAAATAGTCTTTGAATATTAACACGCAAAATTCAGAAAGACTTTGTTCAGCAATGTGTAACGTTTCGCTCCGCGCGGCAGATTTTTTCCGACATAAATATGTCAAACGATTAATAATTGGAATAGGTAACTAAGTCCGCGGCCATTTTTTATTGCAGACTTTGATAACGTTAATTGAATAGCATAATGATGATGAAACGCGACTGGTAGAGAAGGGTAGGGGGCAGGGCGAGCGTGCAAAAACGAATGTCAATGATAAAATAAAGTCGTTACGTAACACACCAACACCGTTCTGGTTGGCAATGGTGTTAAGCGTCGACGTATATTCGACAATAAACTTTTAAAACAAATCAAAGTTAATGACTAGTTTCGCCGATGAATGGGAATTTTCATGAAGAACGAAAATAAAAAAAAAATAACAAAGAACGTAAACGCGGCACTTAGATGACAGCGTACGGCACATAAAATTACGTGATGTCAGCGTGTTGATCCACGTTTCAATGAAACTTACTGTGTAAATGTGAATGCTTGAAACTTCCCTCGAAATAACAAGCTTAATAGCTCGGTATTGCGTTGACGAAACGAAATCTTCGTAACAAAACTAAGAAAAAGATACGAAAAGGGGAGGGAGAAAAAATAGACGGATCTTCACTCCGTTCAAAAGTTTTCACTGGCGTTATTCTAAGCTTCTAATATAACTAAATCTATCACGAAGGCAGATTTGAGGAGTCAAGTGACTCAGGTGAGAGGTGCTTTCATTGTAGTTTTGCTGTGTCATTTAAAAAATATTTTCGCCTCGTAAAGTATCAATTTGCCGTAGATTTATGACGAGACAAAGTGGCAACTGATTTTATAACTACGAGATATCGATACTTTTATACTTTCGACCAATCGAAGTATTAGGTGTAATTGAAAGGATATTAAGGATATTAAGAAACATTAACTTTGGGATATTTAGAAAAGTAAGATGCGTAGAATTTTTATCTGATGCATGAGTCAGTGTCTCAATTAGTGTGGATTTGAATCCCATTTATTTAAATCTAACGGAATTTCCCGCGTGAAAAAAAAATACTGCACTGCCAACTGACCTGGCAATAATTCGGCAAAAGTCTGGATCATAATCGCGAGCCAGACGTCTGCCAGATGCATGCCATATAAACGCCAGACTTCTAAAATCCCGCACTAGCATGGCATTAATCTGGAATGCGTCTGGCTCGCGATTACGATCCAGACTTTTGCCGGACCAGTTGGCGACTACTTTTTGCTCGCGGGTAGTTATTCATTTTTATGTAGTTATTCATTTTTCATGCCTTCTACCTACTTAACAAATTACAAGTATCCTTGATCATCACTAGTCGAAGTAAAAATAAAAACTAACTTATTAGAAAACCTTTCATACCAATGATTTATATAATTGTTAAAACCGTTCATAATATATATCTGTAGTGTAAATGAAAAATAAAAATGTAGATTACATGTGGCCTTTTCATGAAATAACGCCGCCAACATTTGATCGCAAGATAATTACTTTGAAATAGTCGTAAAAACTAAAAACAATATTCTAAATCGAACCCTGTTGCATTGAGAAAAAAACACGTTAATAATAAATGTTAAGTTAAAGAAAATGCACCAGATTCTGACAAGGTTGAGTTAAATAAGTAATATTCTAACGGGATGATTGAGTTGTATATTTATACTAACTGCCCGCGTGGAAAAAAATATTGCCAGCCGGTCTGGCAATAATCTGGCAGAAGTCTGGATCGTAATCGCGAGCCAGACGTCTGCCAGGTGCATGCCATACTAATGCCATACTTCTGAAATCTGGCACAGACTTTCGCCAGATTATTGCCAGACCAACTGGCAGTATTTTTTTCCACACGGGAACAACCTAAAGAGCGTAAAATTAATAATAAATGAAAAACTTAACAAATAAATGTTAATTTATTTAAAAAATAAACATCTTTCTGTAGTACGGCTCGCGGAACAAATCCAAACTATTGCCGGACTTGTAACCAGACAACTGCCATACAAATTCCAGACTGATGCAAGATTAATTCCATCAGGCAATTAGTCTGGGCCAAACTGCTTGCCAGATCATTGCCAGACTGAATTTCTCCACGCGGGTTACCACCCAACAATTTTTACTTTTTGATTCAAAGGCAATATTCAACCACGCTTTAAGGTAATTACTTAGTCTTACTTGCACATAAAAAACACGCAAAGATGTTGTGCGATTTGTATTTAATATCTTACCATTTCACATATGTCAGGCAAACCTCTAAAAGCAAGAGAAACTATTGACATTTTAAGCTGATATAATGATAGGCACAAATTTTTCAACGCGCGTTTTTTATGTGCAAGTGGGACTGAAGAATATACATGATTTTCCAAGAATATTTATTAGTATTTTTATTTTTTGTTTAATAATTCTTTATAACACGATTCTCATGATGTAACTTACTGGCATTATAGTTGCAACAATTAAAGTATTATACTGTTATAGTTGTCACAGAATATTATGATTTTCATTGACTCCTGACAGCGTGATACAACTTGAATTTTATTCAAAAGTAATGGACATAAACGAAGTGGTTCATTTCAGAAGACAAGAACAGAGTTAATGAAGTAATGAAACGAAAAAGAAAAAAAATAGAGTAGAAAACTCTGAAAAATGAGAGTAAAGGGAGGGCGCAACGACTATTTATCTGGTGTTAAATGAAATATTTTTCTTGGACGTTGGACCTGGCTCATGGAAAAGAATATCGAAACGTTACAGCGAGACGGAAAAATTTTTTAAAAGGATGGAAAACGGTGTGAGAGGTGTATGGGCAGGTAAGTACACGCGCTCATAGTGCCTTTAAGTTGGCAGTCAGCCGAGATTCAAAGGATCGTGTTGCAACGTTCTTCCTCAAGGTTCTGGGACGGCTATATAGGCGTCTCGTAGGCGTTGAGCGTTAAACGCATTCCACCTTAGAGGTTGCGTGGCTTGCGAAATCTCGCGAGCGCTTGTTCTCGTTAGCCGTCGAGTTGCGCGCCTTTAATTCAAGTTCACATCGGTTGCAGCTTTTCGTCATTTGTTTCGTTTCGCATTTACACCGCAACGGTCCAATTGGATTGCTCGGCTCATTCCGGGGCGACAATTGGCCGTGGAGATTCGTGCCTTCGAGCACGCACGGTTTCGCAAATCTATACTTTTCGCTTGCGAGACGTTGATAGTTACTTACGGGATATCCGTTGAGTACTTATTAAACATTTCGTAAGCTATCCTTAGCGATTAGTACGAGTTCGGAGAAATAAACGCATCTCGATTTATTGGCACCAAGTTCGTAACTGTTGTTCGAAAAGTGTTGATGAAACATTTAAAAAAAACTGCATGTTGTGGTATACAACAATAAAATTAATGTAAATTGATTTATGTCATTGAATTTGAAGATTTACAAAATGTTTTAACTAATGTTTAGTTGAATTTGTGTTACACAGAAAAAAATAATATATTTATATTTAATTTAAAAATTAAGAACTGTTTATAACTATAGTTGAAACGTGTATATAAATAAAAATAGAAACATAAACAAAAATACATAACTAAACGTAAGAAACGTAAATAAAAACAGTTAAATAAATACAATAATCTAAAGTGCACGGAAAAATGAATCAAAGCTAAAGATAAATATACACAGATGTAAATCTTCTGTGCCGTAACAGAAGTCTCAACTGTGGTTTTGAAATTGTAACCACAACAAATCTTTTATGCAGATCCTGCACCTTTTTAATTTGAGTTTATGAAAAAACATTCTACTATCTTCTGACGCTTTTACATAAATTCCTCAAGTAATTTCCCGGGTGGAAAAACAAGTCTGGCATTAGATTGGCATGAGTCTGGTATCAAGGCTGGATCACAAGCACGGGCTAGCTTTTTGCTAGACATAAGCCACACTGTTGCCAGTTTATTTCGTCTGGCAACGACATGGCACATATCTGGAAAGAAGCTGGCTCGCGCTTATGATCCAGACTTGTAACTTATTTGCGCGGGTTATTATGAATCAAATTTATAAAATTAAAATTTATAGGCTTTTGTAATTGTGATAAAAACATTAATACCAACTTGGCTATTTCACCTTATGTTCATCATTTTCTGTGATATTTAATCATTTTTCTGTAGTTCATAAACTAAATTCATGTAATTATTTGCATGTATCTTTTCACTCATAATAATTTGTTATATATTGATACATATTTAATTATCGAATGAATAAAAGAAAATTGATTCACTGAATAATGAAAATTAAATTGAAAACATTAGACTTTAAAAATGTTACTTAAGATGTAATAACGACTGGTGTGCAAGGTAACATATTCACAAAAAATGTGGACACAATGAATATCTGTTATAAATTATACTGTAAATAACATAGTTATAAACTTATGACGTTTCATGAACATTGTAATTCTTTTGATTGACCTAACAAAAACTCAAATAAATTATTTTTCTATTAATTACTAAAAGTATTGAACGAAATATTTTTTACGCACATTATGATTGGCAAATTTTAATAATTAATCAATCCTATATTTGATAAAATAATGGATGCAGTTATCCAAGTATCAACTTGACAATTAAACTGTTTCAGCCACATCTTTCTCGCCGTGTATTGTTACATTGCATTATAAGATAAATTAATAAATTACACGCTCCTAACATATCATACCAATATAATCACAAATTACTGACTTAACTCATTCGTAACGGATTTGCATATTTATCTGAACAAAAGTTAACTCGTTCATACACTTGCACGATATGCACGCTAGACGCAAACTATTTGGTATGATAATTTCAGCTTCGATTCCATGACGGCATTACCTGTTACTTTCGATTGTCCCGCGATCGAGATTCCGAGTAAAAATGTTTAATCAATGATACGCGGCGTTGAAATTGTTTTGACTTTCGGCTGTTGCGATTGAAGAAAAACCGGAAAAAATTGCAGTTATTCTGATTATCGGACGCGCCATTATATACACTGAGAAAAATGTCTTCAAAATTTGCATTGAAGTAAAAGGATTCTTTTTGCATCAAAATAATCCATTTTCAAGTAAAAGGAATCCTTTTGTAGCAAAACGGCGAAGTTTCCTTCAAAAGGATATTTTTCTGAGTGTAATTACTATGATCCAAACACTTTTTTAATGTATAAATAATGAACAATAAAAATATGAGAAGGTGTTTTTGTGATCACTTGAATACAATCACCGAAAACTGGTGGCAATATATTCAGCCAGGCAAAATATTTATCACTTACCACAAATTCATATTAATATTTACAGTTTTTTAACCTACCTCAACAATAATACATCGCGCGAGCCGGGAAGAAAAAATATATTAAAATTTCAAGTCAAGTCAATAATTTACATGATAAAAGTGAGAGTAATGTTACATGTTTTCAATCTCCGGCGCTTACTAATTCGCGCTTCTCTTTCCTTTTATCAAACTTCCAATAGTCAAAACAATATTGAGTTGGTGAACAACTTAACATAATACGATGATACGTTGTTGCCTCGGTCTCTCATCAAGCGTTTAAATATTTTAATACTTAATGCTTTCTAATTTTAATAAACTACTATTTTCGACAAGTCGCACAGAGTGAGACAAAACCAATGCGAAGGAAAAAACGTGAAAAAGAAACGAATCGTATGAATAATACTATCGGACTTATTTTCGGGCGTTATAACTTAATTTTCATTTGGTTGGCGAAAATAAATTATATTACTTGCACTGAATATAGTCGTCGGCAGATATAAAAAATGCCCGTCTCTCGTTAACGTAATATAGACGCGAAATAAATATCGCGCATTTGCATATCCAGTACGACATTAAAAACACGTATTAGATGGTACAATGTTTCATATCGCGGCATTTGCAAGCAAGTCGCGGCAAAAACTGGATAATTATTTCCAGGCCATGCAATTTTCTCGGCAACGGGAATAATCCCAAAATGCTATTATCAAAGCGAATTAGATGGCTTCGAACTATTCCACCTTGCAAACTATAATAACATTCAGGGCCAAGCGTTATCTTTTAAAGATTTCATTTGGAAGATTTTCTTATTTAAGTAATTTCATGAAAAATTTCCTTTTAACTAATTATGACATTTTTTTATTTCAATTTTGTGAAAAACTATTTAAATATTGGAAAAAATATTCTTCGGTTCACCCTGAGTTCGCAACAAATAGGAATTCCTTTGCAAATTGTCTTGATGCACTTTTAGAAAAAATTTAAAATATATTAAAAAAAAACAAAATTGCTACGTCAGTTAATTTTTCAAATGCATCATTTTTCGGTAATATCCTTCATTTAAATAATTGTATTTTTGAGAAATCTATGTTCTTTGAATTTAGTAGATTTTTTTGAAGTATCATTTTTTGAATATCAATTTAAAATATTAACTTTTTTTTAGAAAATTGAGTTTTTCAACATATTTTACATTTTTTATTGAAAAAGAGTGACAATCCATGTTAAAAATATAAACTCTAATTTTTAGGCTTAGAGTTACCTAAAAAAAATCTTTAAAAAATATTGAAATAACGTGCCACAAAAAAGGTTTTTCGTGATCAGCCAACGGATAAATTTACGAGAAATTACTCTTATGTAAGAAAAATGGTACAAGTATGAAATAATTCTGCAAATGTAAATAAATAAAGCAAATGGATATATGTAAAATGTTCGATGACATTTAATCTATTAATGTAACTATAAACCTTGAATAAATTATCACGGTGTATGCATAAACATAATTCTAAAATTTTATAGATTATATATTTAAATACGAATTTATTGAACTTTTATTTTGTTTGAAAATCTTCAAAGTTTCATAATTTCCTGTATATCTCTATTGAAATTCATATTTTTTCAGATTTTAAAAATATTCTTAAATTTTTGATATTCTAACATGACTGTATAGTTAAACATTCTATGAAAGTCTACAAAAACTCTTTAAAACTTGACAAATATTTTATTTTCTTTCAGTACGTTTGAGAAATCTGTTTATAATAATTGTTTTATATTTGTTTAAATTAATTTTCAAGAAACAAAATTTTTGTTTTTATTATGAAAACCTGAAGCAAACCTGTTTAGTTACTTTATGTCAATAATTTAAATATTCAATAAAGAATCTGAATTCAATTTAAATAAATAAGATGTTTTCAGAACACTTTTAATTTTTTCTTTATTCATTTTCAAATGTGCAATTGCTACCAAATCAAAAAAACGCAAAAGAAAACAACGTTGAGCGCAAGAAATAATTAATAATCACTCCGTTCCGAAGCGGCGACTCGTGCGAAATTTAAACGTCGATAATTCGACGAAACCAATTCGTTATAAAATTCAGCAATCAGGGCAAAAAGTGAGCGAGCCTTGTTGTCAAATCAAGAGATCGTTCTCATCGAAATTTAAGCATCGGGTTGGACTTAAACCGAACGATCGCATTAGGTCATAACGTTTCGCGAGAAAGAGGCGCGCGCATTGAAATCTGCCGGCGAATTCTCACGCGAGACACCTTCTTCTTACGCTTGTTACGGCCGAGCAACTTGCCGGAGCGCCGTCGTCCAACGAGCAAAGCGGCCGAGCTGACCAAACGACTTTACTCATTACATAATGTTGCGCGCAAGACGAAGGCGAGCGGGATCGCAGTCCAATCCATTTCTATACCTGCCGGAGCGTTATGCCTCCCTTTTTTATCCCCTTTTCCACGTTTATCCGCAATATACTTCCGATTGGCGGTGCCGCTCGACTTTTTCGAGATTTCAGCCGCTGATAAGAGCTATACCAGTCCTTCTAGCCTCGGGTCTGGAAATTTCCTATTGCCGTGGTAGCCCCGAGGTACCCTCTTTTTACGCTGCTTTTTTACAGACAGGTGAGTTAAACAGTTCAATTCCGGTAATCAACATTTCACTTAAAAAAAATTTTTTTAACAACTCAAAAATTTCTAAATGGTTTAGTTACAGAAATTGAATTATTCTATTTAAGAAAAAGAACTAGTGTTACATTTAAGAGCAATATTATTTAAACTGATCTAAATTGTTTAGTTGTCAAACTTGAAAATAGAACTAACGCATTTTGTTTTATTAAAACAAATATGACTTTTCGGAAAGTTAATATTGAGAAATTAAAGGGTAAAGGGTATATAAAAAAAACTCAAAATTCGATAATTGCTATATGACATAAATAAGATGAGTATACATAAAGAAAAACGGACTCATCACTGACTAAATACCGAATGTGTGAAATTGGAAAAATTTCTCTTCGTTGTAATAACTTACAGTTGTATATAAACGTCTGGCTACAAAACAAAATTTATTCTGATGGTCGAAAGTTGCGTGAGTCTTACTATTTCATTTTTTTAGTGTATTTTAGTCATCTTTTTCAAAGATGCTTTTCGTATAGTTCTTGCTAATTCTTCACCAGTAGCTGCTCCAACCTGCCGAGTTTGCCTTATTCCCAAGTAAAAATTTGGACTAGGCTAAAGCGAGAAACTATCCAGTTTTCACTGGTTTCTGGCCAGGCTCTGATTAGAAAAACTAATCAGGTTCTAGCTAGCAATGTCACGCACTGTGTCGCTAGTAACTAGCTAGACAAACTAGACTGGCACTGAATAGTTTTTTACTAGAATCTATTCAGAATCTGGTAGTAACCTACCCAGAAACTGAGCCGAAATTCCTTAAAAATACTGATTAGGTATACTTAGTTAAAATATATAACTCGGTTTTTTACTGATTTCTCACTCCAATCCTACACTGAGAAAACAATGGAGATTGACAAGCTCCACCATCTGTGAATAAGGAATATAAGGAACTCGGAAAATAAGGAACTCGGCATTTGCTAAACTATTACTTTTTTAAATAACTATATTACCTATACATTGTTTTATTTATTATTATTATTATTATTTTTGTAATATACATAATTAAAAATAAAGAAGTGCAAGATTATACGATAAAACCATTTTTTTTGTTTCAATAACTTGTTTTTTTGTTTTAATAACACAGTTTTATATCCACC
>JABFOV010003892.1:0-15088 GCA_022817685.1 Aradophagus sp. ZL-2020
AATATGATAGAAAAAAAGTAAAAGTACGAAGTCGTTACTCAGTGTACAATAATTAATCTATGTATGTTTTTTTTGATGTGGTGTTATGTCTATGAGGGCAATATTGATTTTTGAATAAAAAAAAACATGTGAAAGGAAGTGTAAAGAAGTTTCGTGGGTTAGGAGATGTATTTAAAAGACAGGTTTTTTCGGGCTAAGGTTTTTTTTTTTTTTTTTTTTTTTTTAAGAAGGGTAAAAAGAATTGGTTTAGTGGACGAATGGCATTAGAAATTGCAATGTAATTTTTTGTCTTTTAAGAATTTCATAAAGTTACAGTATTCTAAAATTAAAAAAAATTGTACAACTTTGTACATTTTTGTCGTAGAAATTTAGATAGTATATTTGCTATCTATACGTACACCAAGGAAATATTATAATAAAATTTATTGTGCTTTTCGCAGCAATCTTGCACGTAGTAACACCAGAAAAAAAAAGAAAAATTATGATTAAGTAATCAGCGATTAGTTTTCAGAAATGACGATGAGGTAGTGCAACATTGAAAACACGTCGTTCAGGCAACGACTACGTTGGTCGCGAACCCACACAGTGCCGAAATTGAGTGATAAGGCCACGGAAACGACACAAAATGGCGCGGGCGAAGAAAGAAAACGATGAAAGAAACAACCTGTCAATTGGCAGTGGAATTCCTGGTACAAGTAACATAGACTTTTGATATGAAAAATTCTACTCTTAAATACTATATAAAATGCAACCGAAAATTTGGGCATTGTAAATGAAATTTCATATACAGTTTATGCCAAACGTCTCTTATTTTCTATGTCAAGTATTTCAACTCGAATATACGTGAAAATTTGAGAATTTAGTACAAATGATTGTGATATTTCATAGACATTAGAGAGCACGGCAAATAATGTGATAAAACCTTGTACCGATGATGAAGAAGTTCAAGACTTAAAAGTACATTTTATTTATTTTTTAAACATATAATTCTTCAGCTTTAGATACGTATACAGTAAAATCCCGCCTAGCTAACGATCTGCTTAGCTAACCAAAATCTATTCGTTTAGCTAACCAAAACAATTCACTTAGCTGACGCCTCTCCTCTGATCTTATACCTTCGCTTTTACATACAACTTAACTTTGCGCAATGCAAAATTTAAAATGTTGTTTTGATTTCGCAACGCGTTGACGCGTATTTGATGCGCGCAGAGTAGTGGGGTTAAGTCACTTCTCTTCTTTTCGTAAACTAAGCGAAAAATCAGTAACATCCTCTTGGTTGACATTTTACTCTATACCAAGATTACTGCAATCCACAACACAACTTTTATTAAAATTTTTCCTCAAAATGTACTTCCTTTTAATGAATATAAAACTTCATATTAAAAATAAAGCAAAAAATAACATTTCAATCCATTAAATATTACTTTTTTTTATATTAGGGAATGTCATTTCTAGTATAAATCAGATCCCAATCAATGCCTTAAAATGTAATAATTGTAATAATATCTTTAAAATGTTTACATGGCGTATAGTTTAGTGTAAATTATGTAAAGAACAATACTTAGCCTTTATAAATTTGGAATTAAAAAAATATGTTTCGTTGACGAATTTGGAATGTTCATTCGACCGCACGAGCTTCTGGCAAAAAACTTTCCCAGTGTTTGATGATCTTATTTTGATGTTGCAACATTGCTGATAAATATTCGACCAACTGCTTTTTGAAGTCGGTAATCCTGATCGTTTCTAATCTTTCAATCTCAGTTTTAATCATTTTTGAGATGTTTTCGAATTCCTCTTGACCCCTTTCCACTTTAGATTCCCATTCAACCACTTCTGTTTCAGTTTGGTTGATTTTATCACTGCGCCCGGATTGTTCGTAACGCGCTTTCAGCTTGCGTTTCTTGTTTAGCATCATTTGAGCGTGTTGACAGTTTTGAAAAACCTTTACTCGTTCGTGCAAAACGTCCTGAAAAAATATTATATAGAATCTTATGATATAATATTATACAAAAGCTTTTCTTCATTAAATTTGTCTGACTTTTCCATTTATCAAAAAATACAATTCTTTATTTATCGATAACTTAATATTTGCAAATTTATTTTGACAAACAAATCAACAAAACAAAAAAATAAAAAAATGTAATAAAAAAATTGTATTCGATTCGAAAAAATGTTAATATTTGATATTATATGTGGAAATAAATATATATAGCTTGTAAACCTTGATTGCACCAATGAGAGCTACGTAATCGTGTAACATTTCTCCAAATTGATACAAGTCACTGTTACTTTGTGCCAATCTGACAGATTCGATTTTTTCTAACGTCTCGGCAAGTTGTGCTAAAGCTCTACCAAGGGAAGCTCCAGGTTCGCCTTGACTAATTACGGCGATCGATTTTGCTGTGGCTCCGGTATAAGATGCCAATTCTTTCCTTTGATGAGTCAGTGTCTCCACTGCCAAGTATAATGCACGTAATTGCGTATCGAGTGAGTCTACTTTCATTGTTATTTCTCCGAACCACTGTGAAAAAATTAATTATTGAATATTATTATTATTAAATATAAATTATTTTGTATACTTATTTCTATCATAATTTCGAATCAAGCTGTATGTATAATCAATTTAAATTGCGAATTTTTCATATTTAATCTATATGGAGCAATTTTACTCCGAAAGAAATAAACATTGAAAATTAAATTATAAATGTAAATTAAAATTTGCTTGTATAATTCATTAAAAAAATATAATTTATGTAAGTAAGTAAAGGCAAAAATGTTAATAATCAATTTCACTGATTTTTCTATATCTTCCAAGTTTTTTGTATTTTAACCACCCAAGGTATATAAAAATATCAAATATAAATTTCACTTTGAAATTTCCATTGCATACACACCGAATCATTTTCGTCCATTTTATAAGTAATTTTATTTACAGTTTCCCCAACTTTGTTAAAAAGCCTCATAACTCCAGCACCACTTAAAGCTGATGTATTTGTTGCTCTTGGTAGCTCCGTATCTACAATTGAAAGTCGTTATTACATATTAATATTTTACTTATTTTATATCATGATAATGCTACTTAGTTTAAGACGAGATAACAAAAATGAAAAGCAATGAGAATTGTTTTTTAATTCCTTTTTTTTATCCAAAAAGAATCAATTTTTTAGATAATATTACAAATAGTTTTTTGTTATACACATTACCAGCTTCTAAAAATTCTCTAACACATGGATCTGTACTGAGAACTGGATGCGAAGCAGTCCTGTTCAAATAACGTTCCAAAGCAGCTCTTCTTCTTTCAATGAACTCTGAAGAGCTTGAATTTTGGTCTTGAGTTTTATCACCTGACATTTTTATTTTTGTTGTGCCTAAAAAGAAAATCAGTTTTTAATTACTTACAATTTCAGACATTAAAATTTATAATAAAAATTTTTTTTAATACAGTTATAAAAGAATAAGATAATGAAATTTGTTTAGTAAAATTTTTGTGAAAAATTTTCCTTCATCATTGTATAAAATTAATTTTCATTTCAATTAATTTGTATTGCTGCTACTCACCGATGACATTTTTTTCTGGAGCCGGTGGAATAATTCTACCATTTCTTAAATACTTTTCGGTCAATTTATTATGCAACCCAAGGAAGTCGCTGAAACGACGGACAACGCTGAAAGATCTTTTACGGAATATTGGCATATTAGTTCTTGTTTCAACTTTGTAAGCAACGTAAGCTCCCATTCCCTCGCCAATTTTTTGTGGAGATGTTACTGTTATTTTTATAAACGCTTCTGAAGAATCTGATGGTACCTGAAAAATGTACATTTTATTAAATGTTATATCGTTTTCGCATACATTATTTAAACATAAATTTTTCAATCAATATTATTAGGATCTAAAATTGGGACCTGAGTTAGAAGAAAATGTCCGATCTAACGACATTTTTATTTTGAATAGTTAAAATTGATAATAATTTGTATCACCTGACGTTATGACCAAACCTTTTATGATTCAAATATATTAATACCAAGTGGTTTTGTTCGTTGCGCCCTCTATGCGCTTCATGCGCCAATTCCCAAATAAAAGCGTTCGACACAACTAATATATTTTTAAAAGTATAGCAATGGTTATTTATAATTCCAAATAATACCCCCCCCCCCTTCCCATTCACAACTCTTTCTCTTCCTTCTTTCCCTACTATCCTGTCTTCTCTTCTTTGCAATCGTTCCTCTTCCCTCTTGCCCTCCTCTTATTCTCTTCAATTTTTGTTTTCAATTCCTAAATAGGATTTTGTTTCAAATTATACTTAAAGAAACAGATCCAGGAAATTAGTAGTTCCCTTATGAGTAATAATTTGATCAAACCACACCAATGTGGTAATCTGCACAGGTTTCTAGATGGTATTAGTTTTTATATAAAATCTCACATAGGTTCGTATACAGGTTCCTGTGTCAGATTCCTATATGTAATTCTATTTTGGACTTTACATAGGAATACCATCTAGAAACCTATGAGGGATTATGACTGATGATTAGACCAAATCACATTAATATGAAATCCTACATAGGTTTCTAGATCCCAAGTGGGTTTCTGCATAAGAATTTGACGTACAAACCTGCACAGGAAGCTATTTAAGATTCTATTTAGGAACTCATAACCTAAAATCTCTATGTAAATCCATTTCTGGGTGATGGTTTCATCGTATCATGCTTATATAAATACCTACATAGGTTCCTACGACAGTTTTTGCGTCAAATTTCTATCCAGAATCCAATTTTGAATTCTATGTAGAAAAACATATCATCCAGAAACTTCCTTGACAAAAAAATCTGTATAGGAGCCTATGTAGGGATTTGAAACATGAACCTACGTAGGAATTCATTTGGGTTTCTATGTTGGAATCCATTCCATCAGGGAACATTTCTGGGCTCCCACACGAGTTCAATTCGATCAAATTATTACCGATAAGGAAACCTAGATAGTTTCCTAGATAGTAAAGGTTCTAGATAGTATGGTTTTCGATAGTATGGCTATATAGGAAGTAAATTTCTGTGTTGGTTTCTGCATCAAATTCCTATATAAGTTCCTATATGGATTCTTTTTCGAGTCATCTTGGTTCTTTTATGGATGATATGGATATTGATAAATGGACAGAAATCACGTCCATGAAGAAACTTGCACAGGGAACTAACTTCTTTTCAGTTAATTCTACAGTAAAGATTTCCTCAAACCATTCTTTACCTCATCCAGGGTATTAGACTGTACGTCACTTGATGGTTGTTGATCATTGACATCATTGATGGGAACGTCATGCAAATCCCCTATCTCATCATTTGATGGTGCTAGAGGGCTAAGGGGACCTGGAGTTTGTTGAGCGCTACCAGAAATCAAACCACTGTCAATAGCATTTTGTAATGACAGTTCTGGTAGTTCTGCCAGCAATGTTGACCTTCCGTTGAACGATGGGGAATTCGATGGTGGATTTTGATCCTGTAAATCAAGTAGAAAGAAAATATATTATATATGTCTTCGATGCCGTTACTATTGAACAGAAATAATTTTTTTTTTTTTTTTTTTTTGTAGAATGAATATTTTTGTATAATATGGACTGAAAACTAGACTTTTTTTTAAGTAAGTTGAGACGATGGCCATTTTTAGCCATTAAGGGGGCCAAGCAGGGGCCCTAGATTCCCTAGATTTATTGTAATGATTCAATTCAATCTGTCTATTAAATTATATAAATTACGACATTTTTTAATGATAAAATAAAATTTTTTGAAACTAATCTAAGATAAATCTTTGACATTAGAAGAACGATATGACTAGTTTATGTCGCCATTTTTTAAATAATTGTAAAATGGCTGTAAAACTGCTAAAAATGTCTTTCCGCTTCAAAATTTTTTTCAATTTTTATATTATTTGCCATTTAATGGACAAATATCGTTGATAAAACTTTATAAAATTGAAGCCATTTAATAAAATTCATTGTTATTTAATTTCATCTTTTGTTTCATAATATTTCAAATGACTAAGTATTAGTCATGCTCGAAAGGACTTACTCTACACATTTTGAACGTTTTTATTATTTCGATTGAGATACAATGTTCACAATATCATATTCGTTACTTTGATTTCTTTATCAAATTATTGACGCATACAATCGCATCTTTTATATGATGGTATATATGTAAGTTAATATGAAACTGCTGTAAACAACATCTATATTAAAATATATATTATGTATAGAAATTAATTATATATATCATATACAAATATATGTATTTTGTAGATTATATATTATATAATATATACGTATATATGCTCATATATAATCAAATGATAAGTACGAATTATAAATTGATTATTTCATTAATTTTTAAAATTGTTAAACAAAATTGAAATAATTTTTTATGCCATATGGTCGACACGTTCATACGTTAATCTTACATGAAAAAGTTTTACAGTGTATATGCATGCAAAAAAAGGACAAACAATGTAAATATAATTAATCAATGTTATTATTTCAGATTGACGATATTGAAATTGATAGTGATATCGGTATTATTTTTTATATGAATCATGTACTATCAACAAGCATCTCGAAAACAATTGTGATTATTGTGACGGAAATTAAATGATTATATATATATTTTCAGTCACCTGCATCGCAGAAGTAAAGATATCATCCGCCTCATCCTCGAGCTCGTTTTTTTGGTATTTGTTTGGATCCAGTTCGTCGAAAATGGACTCCCTGTTTTCGGCCATTCTTCAATCGTACCCGATACGAACCGCTGGGAATGATAATGGAATAAATTGTTTGTCTACGAAAAGAAAAGAAAAGAAAAATCGAAAACAAGATATTTAACGAGACACTGTGTCAAATGCACCGTGATTCGAAGGGGATCGGCCCCCTTTAAGGAAGGTTTCCAACGACGGATGTGTCACGTCGAAGGTAGTTTCCAATGGTACATATCGAATTCTCGGAAATTAAATCCCTATTATTGTTGTTGTTGTTCCATCTCTCTTGAATTATACTGCAAAAAAAGAGAAAGAATAAAAAAATTGCGTTTTTTAATTTTTTATGTCAAATTCTAGTTTTTTTGGTTTGGTTTTTGTAAATAATATTTTTAAATTTAACAATTTTTAAAAATAACCATAATCTAGTAATTGTATCACTCTGGGATATTTTTTATTTTGTAAAAATTTTAAAATGTTTTTTAAAATAAATAAAAAAAAAATGTTTTTTATTTTGTAAAAATTTTTTTTCACCTGAAAAGTTTTGGCAGTTTCTGCATTCGAACAAAAAGAAAAGAATTCATTTTTACAAAATAAAAAATACTCTCCCGGAGTGATACAATTGCTAGATTATGTTTATTTTTAAAAATTGTTAAATATAACTACATAATTTAAAAATACCCTAGTCTAGTAATAAAGTCTTGAAGAATCACCTTAACACGACTCTCTATCTTTCTCTTATTCAAAGATCGATCTATAGCTTCATCTTTGTTGCACCAATACAACCGAAGAACAAAAACAATCTAATTACAAAAACTGAAGGCAGTTGTTCAAGGCCAAGGTCACGGGACTAGTGCGTCACATTCAATAAATTCACAAAATAAACATAACCTCTCAACTTTGTCATGTCGGGAAGAAGTTGTTTTATGTAAAGAAATATTGGGTGTGATTTTTAACAAAACAGCGTTAGTATTTTATAATGTGTTGTTTATTCCAACCGACCGTTTCTCAATCTCAATGCAGATTGGCTATCGCGATACAAAACTAGTGTCGACCGTTGGGGGAATTTGTCCCACCAATCTAACAGCACCGCTCTTTCCCCTGAAAGCAAGCGTTCCGAAAGTCAGGCAACGCTGCCGAAATCCCGGTGCCGTCAAGCGAAAAGCCCCGAGACAAGCGAAAACTAACCTAAAAGCGAGGGCCAGGCCTGCGGGAAAGGGGAAACGAAGGGATAAAGAAGCTCGCGGGCCGTGGCGAGCGAGGGACAGGAAGTGGCGGCGGGCCAATGGGAGGGCTCCCCGAGTGGCCGTGGGCCGGTGGGGGAGGGGGCCGCGGGAGGGCGCATGCGCCGCCGGCAAACTGGCCTTGTTTCGCGCACGCCGGAGGACGCGTTAGGCTCGGCACCCTGGGCCGGCTTGGCTTGGAAAACTACGCGGATCCCGGAGCGGCCAGTGGGACGGCGCCGAAGCGGTAAGTCGAGCGGCCACGGGGACCGGCGGCGGGCGCGCTAGCCGGTGGGAAATCGGGCTTGGCGAGCCGCGGGGCCGCGGGGCCGCGCGTCGGTGGGGGGCGCCAGCGCGCCAACGGAACCGACCAATCAGGGGCCGAGCCGGGCGCCATCTTGGCTCGGCCGCGGCACGCCCAACCGCGGCCACCATTATCCTTCTTTCCGGGATACTCGCCAAGGGAAGATGGCTCAGAACAATTACTTCGGATTTACGCACGGCGGCACGCAATACGGGTAATCCTGCGCGAGCATCGCCTCGCGGGCCCCGCTTCCGATCGGAAGCGCGAGCGGGTTTCGGCGGCGCGTCGCGCGGCCTCGCGCCATCGCCGCGATTACGCGCGACGCACGTAAGCCGGCTCGCGGCCGCCATTACGCGGCGTCCGTCGACCGACCCGAACCTCCGCTCGGCCACACACGCTAATCGCCGGCTGGCTCGTTGTTGTTTCAGAGCGACCAGCGCCGCCGCTTACCAGACCGGCCAGGCGGGCTACGCCGTGACGCCAGCAGCCACCGCCGCGACCTACCCGCAGAGACCAGCGGCCACCCCGGCCACGGGATACGAGACCTACCAGGCCGCCGCCGCCGCCGCCGCCACCGGCACCACCTACGCTGGTCAGTCAACCTTCGCCTTACCCTTACCGACATCTTCACCCTTTTTTTATCTTTTTCTATTTTAATTCTCTTTTTACCTTTTTTTTATATTAATTTTTCCTAACATACAAGTTTTGTTCATTTTTGTTTTTATCTTTTTTCTACTTGAATTCTCTTTCCATCTTTTTTTATTAATTTTGCTTATTATACAAATTTACAAATTTATACAAAATTACGTTAGTTCAATTTCTTTTTTTATCTTCTTTCTACTTGGATTCGATTTTTATTATTATTATTAATTTTGCTCAACATACAAATTTTGTTTAGTTAGTTTAGTAATAGTATGCGAGTTGTTTTGGTTTTAATTTCGAGTTTTCGAGAATGTACAAATTTATCAATTTAAATTTTAATAATGGTTTCTTTCAATTGTTTTTATTTAATAATTGGAGTCTATTTTGAATGAGTTTGAATTAGTCTTGCATTGCTTAGTTTTGTTAGCGTTTGAATTTCAATCTTTCATTATGACTAAATTATAGGATTCAAGAGAGAAAGTAATAGTACTTTAAGTTGAAAGTTGTTTTTACAAGTTTGTCATTTCTGAAAACAATTTCAGCAATTATTTTTATATTCACTATAAGTCTGTTTTGAGGGGAGAAATAGTTATGAATTTTATACCATTGATGTAATTTTAATTTCCATCTTCTTTGATGATCATTGATCATTTTTAATCATTGATCAGTCATCATTAATAAACTGTAAACTTTGATCAATGATTATTGAAGATGACCATGATGACAATCACTGATCATTTTTTAATATCGTGAAAAAATGTGTGACAAAAAAAAGGTATTTCAGAAACGATTGCTTTTAGTCAAAACACATTTTTTCAGGTTAACTAAGTTTCATCAATGCAATAAAATTGATTTTATTGTAAAACGTTGTACAGATATAAAATTTCTTGTTTTTATTTGTTAGCTTAAAACAAATTTGAATTGATGATTTGAATAATTTTTATATTAAAATAAATAGGTAATTGTCGTGCACGTGCTATTAAGAAGTCGTTCAAAGCACGTGTTACAGAGGATTTTTTTTATTAAAATATATACACGTGGGTTTTATGAAAATGAAATTTCACTTAACCAATTCACAAACTTGAACTTGATTGAGCTGTCAAAAAAAAAAAAAAAAATATTATTTTGCAATTTCCACTGAAAAGTGGAGTAAACTAAAAACAATTGCAGTTGATAAACAAAGATTATGAAATGAATGCGTTGATTTAATTATATAAATTTTGTTAAAAGATATTTGTTAAATCAAACGAAATGTGGTTTGATTCATCTTATTTTCGTGTTTAATTGGCAAAATACGTTTGTCTTGTTTCTTTGTAAAATCAACAAAATCTGTCTTGTCTATTATAGCGCATGCGTAGTCTACCTTATTGTACCAATCTTTTGTTAATTCAACAAAATCCATTTAAAATTCTAATAAGAAAAACAACTATATTATTTCAACAAAACAAATTTGGTTGGCTCCATAGCAACCAAATTATTTTGTTCAGTTGACAAAATTTTTGTTGATTCAACAAAATACTTCTGTGTGTGCAAAGTCATTAAGAAAATAAAAACTTAAAATTTCCATTTTAACAATATATGATTGTCAAACAAATCAATTACTGTAACTTAAATTATAAAATTTGAAGTGAACCAGAAAATACAAATTCAAAACGATTCATCATTTTTAGTTGATATGAATATATACAAAGTAGAAAAAGGTGTCTTTATGGAAGTTTCTAGAAAAAAGTTATTCTTAAATTTTCTATTAAAAATGAACAATTATTTTAGAAGACAGTTAATGTATTATATAATATAATATATTTTCTTTTTATTAATTTACTCATTCATTTTTTTTTATTATTATTATTATTATTATTAACTCATTTTTATTGTCTGAACTTTTCAAAATATATAGAAAAATTGTAAGAATTGTGAAAACTTTAATTTTAATTTATAAAAAAATAAAAAATGAATTATAAAAATGTTATTTATATTTTTTTTGGAAATGAAAAAAATTAATAGAAAAAAGAGAGAAAAAAATTAGACCGTAATAGTTAAAAGATGTACTATTGCGACAGCTGTGTGTACTATTGATTTTCATCGTGCAAGATAACTAGACCTCGTTTCTTGTTAGGTTCTTTGGATCAACGAATAAGATTTATAGTGCAGTTACATTTAATGCTTTTAGTTATTAAATATAGTATAATTTTCAAATATACTCATTTTTCTAAACATCAAAATCGATTATACATAATTCATATTACGCATAATTAAACTTTAATTTTCTTATAATTTAATTATTTTTAATTTTGAAATTTTTTCATAAAAAAATTGTTATGTTTCTCCCAATTCGCAAAAAAGGTGGAAACTTTTACATAAATTTGAAACTGTTATTCTCAACAAATTATGTTGCTTTGTTGTTTGTGAAAATGTTTTTATATTTGTTCAATAAATAGTTGTTGTTGTAAACGACAATCTTCAAAAATTAACAAAAACAAAAAAAAAGAAAAATATTAATAAAATATTATATTTTTGAATTCATAAAGTTATTTATTTAATTTATTTTATTTTTTTCACGCAATTTATATATTCTTAATTTATATTTGATACACACAAACAAAAAAATATGCTTACGTATATATGAAATCAGCGTATAGTCATACTATATAAAATGCAATACATCTTTCTTACCTCTTTATTATGTTAATCAATGTATATTTGTTGAAAACAATCGATGTTCATTAATTATTTAATTCCATACATACTATTAAATTACTTTTCATTTCTAAAACAAGTTAAGAATGTTGGATGTGTGTGAAATCGATATTTCATTGTATCACTTGACTGCTTCCACTGTTGTATATCTTCATTGCATTTACCTCCATAAAGTCTAATGTAAACTTGGGTCACTTCAATATTTTACAAAAATTCGATCCATGTCCACATATTATTTAAAATACTTAAATGACTTTTAGCAAAGAAAAAATGAAAAATTTTAAAACTTTCTAGTATACCTTATTTATTTATTTATTTTTTTAGCTATAATTTTATAATTTTGAACAAGTATTTCTTTTATTCATCAAAATACTTTACTTCATTTATAAAAGAAAATTGTGAAAATTTAGAGGAAATTTCTTTCTTTATATAGCTGCCAACCCAGGTACTGTGGCCCAAACCTACGATTACGGTTACGGTAGAGCTGCTCCAGCTGCTACATACGACGCCACAAAAACCTATTACCAGCAACCAGCAGCAACAGCTGCCACTTACACAACCGCTGAGACACATTATCAAGCAGCCAAGCCTGCTTATAGTACCGGTGCTTATTCCGGTACCGCTAGACAGGCCACAACAACAGGCCAGGCCAAAACTTATCAAGCATCCAGCACTGCCTACCAACAGTCCAATCCCACGCAGAGTGCTACGTATTCTTCGGGATACACGGCACCTGCAGCTCCTGCAGCAACACCGTCTACAGGAACCAACAGTAAGTATCTTGGTTACTCGAAGTCATTGGTTCTAGACTTAAGTTCCAGGTTCACAGAGTTTTGATACTTAGCAACTGTATCTTAAGTTTGTTGTAAGATGATGATGGAGAGGATTGTAAAGTTTGAATTTTTGGCGCCACAGCTATGAAATGTCTATTCGGATAGATGAAAACGAAATTGCGAAATTTGAATTTCAAAAATTGCCGCCAAAACCATGACATTGCTGTTCAGACAGATGAAAACTGGATTGCAATGTTTGAGTTTCAAAAATTGGCGCCAAAACTATATCATTGCTATTTAGATGATTACACATATAAATTGAAAACAAGTTGATTGTTGAATTTTCTTTAATTATATCCAAGAATAATTTATTTCTTTTTATTTTATGAGATAACTTTCTTGTAGTAAAACTACGAAAAAATTTGAGTATAAAATATTGTCTTGAAAATAAACATTTTTACATTAAATTAAAAAAGATTTAAGAGATAATAATCTTGTTTTCTTCTTTTTAAATATGGATATGATGATACCGATGACGAGTCTGAGAACTTTGCAGTGCTACCAATCGATTGGAGACATCAAGTATTTTGATTATCTGTATCATTGGTGGCTTATTGCTCAGTTTCATAGATGTATTGGCAACCTGATCCTTCAGTGTTTGAAAGTTATAAAATCATTTTCCATCTTGTGGCAAGAAAATGTATCTTTGGAGACTTTGTTTTGAAAAATTGAATATTTCATGTCAAATTGAAGAAGATGTAAGAAAAAGTGAACTTGTTTTTTCATTTTTTGACCCCATTTTGATAAAAGTTACTCTTCATTTCATAAGATTTTTTTTAATTATGATAATTTTTATTAGAGCCACTTACAACAAACGACATAATGTTAAGTCAGCCCGAAACAGGAATTGTGATATGGAATTTATTTCTTTTATTCATAAGAATTGCGAATATAAACTTCTCACTCTAAAACATTATTGTAATTCTAATTTAAGTAACTCTATACTCAACTTTCTGGAGTATCACAAAGATGTGATCAAATCGCTTCTCAAATAACAGACAGAGGGCTTCCCGCCACCTGAAGTTCAATTATGCATGCGCATAAAATTTCAAGCACCATCGCATTATTAGATTCTAATCACATAATAGATTCTAAGTCTTAGAATATCCACTCATTTGTCTACCCTGTGTGCTGGAAAAAACTGCACAAAAACAGGATATTGTCTAGATGTATAAACCAAAGTGGTCAGGGTAAGAGCAAATAGGACGTACTTGGAATCAAGTTATATTTGAGAATTGCAAAAGTGATAATTGAGAATGTTGAGTATAATGTGTTCAATCATGAGTATGAGAATCCCAAACAAGTTTTTATATCCTATTTCTACATTTCTACACACAACTGTATATGATTATTATTATTATTATTTTTTTTTTTTTTCTTAGGGTGTCTTACTATTAACTCTGTGAACCTTTAGTTTTTAAAACTGTTGAAAATAAAAATAATTGAAATGTTCAACTATGTTCTCTTTGCTTGTATATTCTTTGGTCCTCATTTGATAAACATACTTCCCTATGCAATGCCACTAATGCATGGTATTATACAATTGTCTATGTGCATGCCTAAATGCTACATTGACAAGAAGTAACAAATATGAAATTGATTCTCTCATAATTTGTGGACATGGTCCAAGCAGAAATTCGAGAAAAAAAAAAAAAAAAGAATATTAATCCGGGCATCTTAACATCAAGAATCGAGAACTTATCAAAGGGTAAAGAAGAAAATTCGCGATAAAGTCAACGTTCGGTAAAGATCGCGGCAAAGTTTTGAGGTTTCAATTTCATTTCCTTTAGAAACGGCGAGCACGACGTATTCCGGCTACGACGCAGCGCTCTATAGCGCTGCGACAATGTACGTAGCCCAACAGAGTGCAAACAGCAATTCGACTAACCAGAAGACTGGAGGTTGGCAGGGATACAGTCGCAAGGGGTTCGGAGCTGGAGGGGGCGGGATGAAGGGGATGCGACCCAAGCCACCGCCGAAGCCCCAGCAACTCCACTACTGCGATGTCTGCAAGATCAGCTGCGCGGGCCCGCAGACCTACCGCGAGCATCTGGAAGGTCAGAAGCATAAGAAGAAGGAGGCTTCGCTGAAGGTGCCCCAGCAGCCACCGGCACGTGGCGCTGGAAACTCGCTGCGCTGCGAGCTCTGCGACGTCACCTGCACCGGCAACGACGCTTACGCTGCCCACATTCGCGGTGCCAAGCACCAGAAGGTCGTCAAACTGCATACCAAATTGGGCAAGCCCATCCCGAGTGCCGATCCGACTGTTCTCAATCCGAAACCAGCTGCTGCTAAGGCCGCCGCTGGCAAAAAGTCCACGGTCACCGCTACACCCAAGATCAATTTTGTGGCCTGTAAGTAAATCTTCTTTTTTAGTTGATATATAAATTATAATCATAATTTTGTTTAGTTACTTGACGAAGTCAACATGGATGTATGTGTATTTAAAACTTCAATTATTGTTCATGTGTCAGTTTTTTATTTATTATTTATTTATAATATTTGACAAAATTCACATGGCTGACGGTATGATGAAGTTTACTTTTGAGAGAGAGAATGAAAATAGACAAATCAGTTTTTTAAATCTATCACTAAAATGCGTTGAGGACGTTATAATTGTAAATTGGTATCAAAAACCGACATGGTCTGGCCGAATGTT
>JABFOV010003893.1:0-15086 GCA_022817685.1 Aradophagus sp. ZL-2020
ATCGTTGGGTATCAGAACCATTATTTAAGCAACAAATATTAAAATTGAATTAAGCATTAATGAATAAATCACCATCAACGTCAACTTTTGACAAGGAAGAGTTTGTGGCGTTAAAATCTGCTAAAATCAGGATATATTCTATTTTGTTTATTCAAAAATATTACATTACTGCCGAGAGCACAACAGTGCCCGAGGCTAGTACGATATTTTTCACGACGCGAGAGCGGGACGAAAGTGGAACTTTTTGTCCTTAGGTAGGTTAAGTAGCTCGAGGGCGCATGCCCGAGAGTACGGGCATTTCGGGCATGCGCCCTTTAGCTACTTTGCCTCCCGTGAATACAAATAGTTCCCACTTTTGTCCGCTCCCTAGTTGTGAAAATTTCATTCCAAAAGCCACTTTAGAATAAATTTTGTATAACCCGCTTAGCGGGTTATACAAGCAGTAAATATTGAGAAAATATTGAGAAAAATTTCAATATAATTGGAAAAGCAGAAATAAAAAGTCTTTGTGTTCTCTGTACGTATTTTGAAACTTTAATTTTTTGGAAACCAAGATGGTGACACCAACTCTATTTTCACTCTCGTTGAAATGTGAAATTTTATAAAAATAAATGATGGAGACATGGTTGTCAGTTTTAACAAATGTTTCAGAAGAACAGATCAAATCAATTTTATTTTCTTTAATAAAATATGAGTGAATCTACAGTTCCATTGACAAATGTTAAGGTCCGTGATATAAAAGTTAATTGGGGGGAGGGGTATCATAGATTGTTCAGAGATTGATAGGAAAGATGGAATAAAAATTTTCTCTGATCTACTGGGAGATTTAAATAAACGAAAGATTAAATAAGTAAATAAAAAGATTAAATGAGTAAATGGAAAGATTATTGATATAGTGGGGCGTGGGTGTGAGCACGAAGAGGGTGAGTCCTTAACTATTGTTAAGGACTGTGGTACTGTGGTACATACCTCAACAAAAAGTTCGAATATTTGTGACAAATGTTCTAAGTTATTCGAATAATCACATATTTAAGTATTCGATTATTCGAAAATGGATTTATCATATTATTTTGTATATATTTTTAAAATTAATTTAAATCGTGATGATTTGAAAGCGAAGGGTAAAAAATTGAAGACAAAACGAAGCAATAAAAGAAAAGTTTTCTATTAAACTGTTAATTCTGTTCGAATATTGTATATATAGATAAATTGATCAGAATAAGTTATTATCTTTACAATATAATATATTTTATAGTTATATTACATATAATAAATAATGTATTAATTTATAATATATAACTTATATATAATATTTTTAATGATAATATATTAGTTAAGTATATATTATATGCAAAGTAATATGTTGAATCCATTTTTGAATAAGTGAATATTCGAATATTTGATTATTCGAACATTCGATTATTCGAATATTCGAATACTTCATGAATTGTTCGAAGTTTCGACAAGCTTAATTTGGAGTTTCGAGTTGTCATGGCAACGGCGCTGTTGACCAAAGTTTTTGGGCAACAACGTTTATTCTTCTTTTGGCAACCGTCGAGGCGTCAGCTTGGGTTTTCTTTAAAAAATTATATCTTTGTAATAGTTCAGTTCCTCGCCATGGGCGACGTAATTTGTTAAGTTTTCGACGCTGTGTGACCTACTCGTTGAGTGATTAAGTTTGTGTCTTTCTTTAGTGTCTTGATCAGGAATTGAGTTAATTTTATCAAATTTTGTAAAATTAGTGTAGGAGGAGGTTGTAAAATATTGTTAAAAGTTGTTTTCGGGCCCTAATGCCCGAAACCTAAATAAATAAATAGAAATGTGGAAAAATTTAAGTAAATGAAAAGCCTAATTTGTTAAACTTACAATTAATCGGCGATTCCGAGGCGATGTAAGGGTTCCTTCATCATATTCGTAGAAGTCGTTCAGCTCAGCTTCAGCTTTTCTCTGGTCATTCCTGCTTCCTTGCTGCAGCCACGGGATTGCCGCTTCTGACGGATGTATCGTGCGTTGTTTTAGTATGAGACGAAAATATTGGCTAATGATACACTCAATTCCTTCGATAATTTTACACAAACCCTTGTATCTTTCATTAAATTTAAAAACAGCAATAATTTTAAGTAACGGAATAGCATAACTTTTTCAACTTACAATTAATCAGCGATTTCGGAGAAATCTAGGGGTTCTTTCTTCATTTTCATAGAACTCGTTTAGCTTAACTTGAGATTTATTCTGGTTATTCTCGCTTCCTTACTGCAGCTATGCAATTGCTGCTTCTGACGGATGTATCGTTCGTCGTCGCAGCTTTCAACGAAAATACTGGTGTTTTTACCAATTATACACTTTATCCCTTCAATATGTTTATACAAACAACTGTATCCTTCGTTGAATGTATCAGCAACGATAATTGCGGCAATTTTAACGACTTTGTAGACGTATTTCAAATGCTTCGGTATCATTCGCCTCATCATTGCGTTAAAGCACTCGTTTGCATTTCGCGTGTAGCCGCCCAAACATCTCTCCAACAGATCACGCCTAGATAAGGCTTTGTAGTTAGGTAGTAATTTCTGCTTGACATCATGATGCAGCGTAAACTGGGCCAAAAGAGGCTAAAAAGTGTGCATAGAAAGTACCCCAATGAATGGCCTTCAAAATATGCTAAAATACTTCTTAATATACTTGTCAATTGAAATTTTTTTATTTCAGCTGCGATCACATACAAGCAAACAAATACCGAGCAATTATATGCACATAAAACTCATCAATATTTGCATATAATTAAGACATTTTGGTACATGTTTTTTTGCTTCCTAATATTGTACATGAAATATATAGAGTCTATATATGATTATACAATGTAAAAATGACTAGAATATTGATGTACATATTCTGGGAAATATGCTACTAAATGAGAATTGTTTTTTAAAGTTTAAGTTTTAAGGATATAACGATAAATGTCACCTACACATACTGTAATGCTATACTTTTTTTCAATTCAATTTCGGTGTTTAGTTCCTTCAGTTAGTACAGTTTATGTGGAGGAAGATACATATAATTATAAATAACAAATATGTTATGTATATCCCTATAAAATAATGAAATAAAATCTTAATGAATGTACGCCTAATAAACGTTTATTACACTTGTAAAATATGGCTTGAACGTGAAAATGATAATAAAAGTAAATAAAATGATAGATAAAAATCAAATTCTGGGGATAAGGTTTTTGTTTTTAAGTCGCCCTTTGAATTCCCGTATTTGAAATTCAAAACATTAATTAAAAAACACATTCATAAATAAAAATTGAACCCCTATGATATATTTTTCTTAGTATTTATTAAATTATAATAATAATCAGTTTTAAAACACAATTATAATCTACACTCAGAGAAAAAATATAGTAACTGTAAATAAACACAATAAAATATATATATATTTTTTTACTTCAATTAGTAATGTAGGCAGAAAAGGGTGATAAAATTGACATAAATGCTTCCGGAGTTGGCACTTTCTGGTCAGTTTGGCTGAAATTTGGTCGATTATTTTCGAAATGACCCAGGGAATAAGAATCCATGGTCAGAATTGCAAAAAATTTGCAAAAAAAAGTTGAAATTTGGTGGAACATATGCAGAAAAGGGTGACAAAATGATGACGGCGCACTATAAGAGGCACGATTAGTGCATAAATAAGTAATGTTAATTTAGTTTAATTTAGTTAAAGTAGTTCTGAGATTCGCATATAATTAGGGTACAGATTACAAACTGGATAAAAATGCTACAGTCTGTTCCATAAGAGCGTGCCGTCTATTTCTCTGAGAAAAACAAACATAACAGTTAAAAATACATTTGTACCGTGTATTATACATATTGAATTGAAATTCATTTCACCTAATAAGTTGTTCAGTCCCCATTATTATCGATTATAGCTTGACAGCGACGAGTGATACTTTCGACAAGTTTTTTGGCTAATTTCAAAGGTAGAGACCTCCACATTTCTCGAACCCGTCGACTTAGATGCTTTAAATTGTAAACCCCTTTTCCCCTGAGCTTCATCTTCATGAGAGATCACACGTTTTCAATTGGATTGGCGTCAGGCGACTGAGAGGGCCAATTCATTGTGGTGATGCCATTTTCACGCTTCAACTTCGTACACGCACGACTTTGATGTTTTGGGTCGTTGTCTTGTTTAAGTACCCATGCACTTGTATCTGGGCCAAACCATCTTTTAGCGGACTTCAATAAACACCTTCGATAAATTGCGTTCATCTTTTCAGCGTTCAAATTGCCCGTAAACACAAAAAACACCAAAACCCTTCAAACAGAAGCATCCCCAGACGTGGACTATTACCGGGTGTTTAACTGTGCGCTGAACAACGCGATTGCTTTTAGTAAATCCTACATGCCTTCTCGGAAGCCAGACCTAAAACGATGACTCATCTGTAAAGATTACTTTCGAAAAATCACGATCAATATTTTCTTTTACCCAGTTCAGCCGGTTTTTCACGTGCTTTTCACTCAAAAAAGGTTTCAAGTTTGTAAACATATATTTGATTTCAGATTCCTGCAAACGTCGTCGTATCACGTTCAGGCTTACATTTATTCTTTTTTCAATAATAATTCTTGTACTTGGTGCATCGAATAGTCGGGGTTCTTTTCAAAAATGGCACAAATTACTTTATCATTCGATTTTGACGTTGAGCGGCGTTCCGGTAGGTCGTCAATGTTTTGTACCGCTTTATATCGTCCTACCCACTTCTTGACAAACGATTCCGATTTTCTCATGTACCAGGCTGCAGCTGCACAAGACATTTTTGGTCCTGTTGGATGAGTACACAGAAACACTGCTCCAAAACGGCTCGCATACGCAGCACTCCGTTTGGAATAGTTGATTTAAACACAGCAAAACAAGTCGAATAAAGAATATAACCATAAAGCATTCTTCTCTAATGATTGAAGAACACGTGCAATTAAGCTGGCATCTGCGCGCCATTTATTGACGAAGTTATGAACGATACGCTCTTATGGAACAGACTGTATTTTTCGCCTCTGACTCTAATATTTAAAACTTGATTTAGTCCTTTAAAATTCGTCGTACCAAACGTCGATATTTTATATTTTACGAGCTGATATCCTGTACGAAGCATGGGAAACTTACTAATATATATATGTCTTTTTATGTTTTCATTTCCTTATTTTATTATTGAATTAAAATAGACAAAGTAAATTTAAATTAACATTGAAAAAAATTTAATCAAAAAATGTCAAGAAATCCAAATAAATCTTTAATACAGCTAAGTCTGTAGAGATACAGTCTCCGGAGGCTCAAGGGATTTTTTGGGGAAAATTTTGGTTCTTGTAAAACCGGAACGTCGATTATGGGTCAAGGTTTTGCCGTTAAGTCAAAATTGCGTAAATATTCGAGATCTTGTGAAAATTTGGAATCTCGCGAAAATTCGGGATCTCGGTAAACTGCGATATTTCGTGAAAAATCGAGATCTCGTTTAATACAAGAGCCATGGACAAAATTTTGAATCTCTTAAATAATCGAGATTTTCGTTACATTTAAAAAAACCGTCAAGCTATGAGATCTCGACGAAATGCAAGATCTCGTCCTCAACTCGAGAGATTGGAAAAACTTGGGATCATTTGGAAGATGTCTATGTCTCAAACAAAACCGAAAGCTCGTTTGATACGAAATCTCGCTCGATATCGCGCAGATATTTTATTGTCTCTCTTGTTATTGACAATCAAAATACCACACACCCTATTAATTTTACTTTAGCGACCTTTATGCATTGCCCGATTATGTTCTTATGATTACTACGTCTTTGGGTCCACTCTATCACGTACTCGATGAGCAGTTCAATTTAGAAACTGTTTTCTTTTATGAAACGGTCTATACTCCACGCTGATCGACTGGACACATACGTCGATCGGAAACTGTCCTTTTTACGGTTTTCGAACCCTGGTTTCCCGTTAGGCAATTATGGGACAGAAGCAAGGGAAGGGCCCAGCGTCAACGTTCCTGTTGGATGGCGATTGGACACAGTTATTGACGGAAGGAGCTTGAAGCTCAAGTCAGGGTGTCCTGGAATCGCTGCTCAGGAAGTGGAATCGTCAAAATTAGTTCGCTTGACAGGAGTTCGTTTGTCAAGGTCGACGATCCCAGATAGGAGGGGGATAGTGTTACGTCGGTCGAACGTATTCGAATTCATGTAAATTGTCAAGAGGACTGAGGTTGGGAAGTTGTGGTGGCAAAACACCGATTTAGAGTTTGACAGTTGTTAAGAGTAATCAAGAAGAGACTGTTCTTGTTCTTGTTAATAGCGAAAACCGTGTATATTCATGTTCCGTGTTCTTGTTAAATAAATCATTATTTGTTTTCGTAAGTCGTCGAGCTTATTATTAGAAATAAAAGTTAAATTCATATCGTTAGATAAATTAATACTTACCAAATACTGTGGATGTTCTTTTAGGCGTCGACGTAGAAAAGGGTTCACATTTCTCTAGTTTAGAATCGATGCTCTGTTGTTTTATCATTGGAATAATTTTCTTAATATCATCGTCTTTGCTATCATACTTCATTTTAAGTGAATCTTTCCTTCTCATTGTTGGTGAACCTGTATCCTTTTCTATTGAATTTCCATCAGTTACCGACACAGAACGGTTCTCATACAAGCGCCTTCTTTCAGCTATTGAATTTCGACCAGAACCGTCCCTTTCAAAATTACAATTATCTTCGTTTTCTGTTGATACTTTTTTCATCTTTGTTTCAAATAATTTACGTCGATCCGCCGTACTCGGTGTTTTCGGCTTGTACCCTGAATCACTTGAATTTGCGTCCTCCTCCACTGAACTCGATGAATCACTTTTGCTATTCTCTGTTTCTTTGACGCGCTCTTCAAAAGAAGGCGATTTGTCGTTATCTGTCATAATTTCTGCGTTATACACAGGTGATTGCATAATGTTACAGTTATTGTCATTATTCGGTGCAATCGGTACAGAGAAAACTTTATCGAATGAAAATTCTTGATTTCCTGATTTAGCTTGGAATGGCTTTGGTCCGAGTCTTGGCTGAAAATCCATAAAAGCATATCATCTTTTCAAGAAGAAAAATATTCTGGTTAGACTAAAAACATATGTAACAGAATTTAAAATCCCTTCAGAAATAGCTATCTAAACAACTTATTAATAAATTGCTGATTCTTAATTCAACTTTAATTATTTAATATTGTTGCTATTAATTATTAAAACAGTCATATTCACAGAAATAAAATTTTATTTAATGTAAAACTATTTCTTGTGCGGTACCTTGGAATAAACTTTTACACATAATAACTTTTACGAATAATTCTTGAATCATTCAGCAAACAAACATTTAACAGAGAACACTAAATTTCAGTATGATTATAAAGAAATTTAATCAAAGCAGCACAGCGCTAAACAGTCAGTACTGAATAGAGTAGAAAAGCAGCTCGAGTTTGACTCGAAATTAACTCGAAGATTCCGAAGCCTACGAATTCGAAATTTTTGCGTTCCCAAAGCCTAGGAAGTCAAAGTTTTTTCGTTTCCGAGGTTCCGCGGTCCTCCCCGAACCCGCCCAGCTCAAACCCACGACCCCCTCAATAATCCCCCCCCCCCTATTGGGGGGGGGTGTGTGGAATAATCAAAACTAAATTATAAATTTGCCTATATAAATATATGTATATATATATATATATATATATATATATATATATATATAAACCTATATAAACAAAATTATTAATTTGCCTATTTATAACGTGTATTTTTTTATTTCCATATTCCCATGAAAAAAAAATACATTTTCATCCGGGGCCTTCGCCCCCCGAACTTCTCACCGAGGGTTGCGCCCCTTGGATCCCGCTCCGCCACATCGCTTCGGTCGCTCGCTACGCTTCGCTACGCTTCGCTCCCTTTGCTCCAACAACAAACTAAACTAAACTACGTAAGATTCTTTTTTTTTGTTATTTTTCCTGTGTTATTTTATCCGTGAGTTTGCTTGTCCTGCGTTATTTTGTTCATGCGTTATTTTGTTCATGTGTTATTTTGTCTGTGATATTTTCTCATGTGATATTTTGTCCGGATACCAAATTTTTGTACCTTCTTTCAAGTAAAATCTACCGACGCAAATGTTTTTGCTACTTTTTAGAATTTTTATATTGCATACGAAGTAATTTTGATGATTTCATTAATTCATGATACAAATTTTAATATTTCTGAAGCAGTGTCACGCGGCACGTGCTCCGCTGGCATAGTTGATTCCCTTATAGAATTACAACAGAAAATAGAAATCGACGCAGTTCCTTAATCTATAGACATGTGCGCTTAACCATATAGGACAAAACTTTGAATTTTAAAATTTTATCGAAGTGTCAGTAATTTAAAAGAAAAGAAACTTTTTCTTCTTTTTTTACAACGTTATTTGTTACAAAAAAAAAAATATAAAAAAAGTCTGTTCTATCTGACCATAGCGTCAAGTTTGCGGAAAAATCAAGTGAAATTTCAGATGGGTATATTTACTGGTATGGGCGCCACTGTCTACGCCATTTCGAAAGACAGTGTTTTAAAAAAAAAACACGTTTAAAGAGTGAAGTAAGTTTACATATACGCAGAAAAATGTACCATTAAATTTTACTGTAAAAACCACTATTTGAGATGTATTAACCATAAAAAGGGTAGTATTTAGTGTGTCAGATCTAATTTTTACGGTTTTTAACAGTAAAATGTAGTATTAACACACTAGTTACTAACCTGTTTATGCTTAATACATCACAAATATTATTTTAGTAATAAAATATAGTGGTAAATTTTTCTGAGTGTAAAGTGTATTAATATATTTGTTACTTTTTATACTCTTTACTCTACAGTTATACTGAGACAACCCGCGTGGAAAAAAGGTCTGCGGCAAGACTTCTAGAACGAGGTAGCCACAGGCGCAGTCACGAAAACGCTACAGGTATAGCAAGGTTGGCAACGGGTATATATATATATATATATATATATATATAATATAATGGACGCCCCACAGCTGCCACATCACTGCAATATTATGATTCGTGGACAAAACCCGCAGATGTCACATGGCCTAGCTAGAAGCATAGCATACTTGAGATTCGTTCCATGGCCAGTTCCGTCGGACCATTGCATGGCTCAATATGTGCCAACGCCCTAGTTAGTACAATGACCCAACAAATCGACGGGCTTCAATTCGGCCATAGCATGGTTTAAACTGTGCCCGGCTCGCTCTACGGCCGGTTATATGAAGATACTTGGATCGGACCATTGCATGGCTCAATACATGGCACCCCGAAGGGGGTCGACGAGGTAGGGGCCCTCCTAAGGGGGCAGGACTCCACAGATTACGGGGAGAAACGCCTCCGCGGGGTACTCCAGTGCAGCCTAGGTAAACTGGATCCATGATGTTGACGAAATGGACTTTTGATGGAAAACGCAGTTGGTTAACTGAAAGTGCGCAATTGAATGTGTGGAGGTGTGATGGTGGGGACAACGTCATCCTACCGGGCAAAACAATGAGCGATGGATACCAAACAATGATACTTTGAAATATATGCTCAATGTGATAAAGAAGGTGAAACGTGCAGAGTCCATTGTCCACTCCGACAACGAGTTGAAATTGTGTGGTATTTTGACCTGATTGCGCTCGGCGCACTTACTTGCTCAAAAAAGACAGAAATGGTCTTTCGAACCGCGACCATTCAAAAAGACAATGTTACGCAAGGAGAAAGCCTAACATCAAGCCCGCCTTTGTCCGGGACTGGCACAGCTGTCCGTACGTAGAAACACGTGCGGGCTGATTGTGTAATGCGTACAGTCAGAGTTATTTGCCCATCATTGAGTTAGTGTCTGCGGGGCTGTTGTTTCTGGCAGGCTAGGGCGCGGGGAAGGTTAGTTCAAGTAGCGATAAACCAGGACATGGTCGTTAGACAATGTCTTCAGTACATGGCCACGCTCTGGCTAGTACTATGGCACCTCAAAATGACGTGCTTCTATTCGGCCATGGCATGATATAAACTGTGGCGATGACATGCTTTAATATGAGGCAATGCCCTGGCTAGTACCATGGCCCCTTAAATCGGCGTGCCACGACTCATCCGCAGCGTGGCTTAGACTGTGGCAATACTATGGCTTACTCTGTGGTCTTTTATATGAGTATAATCGGATCGGACAATGACATAGCTCAAAATGTGGCAATGCCCTGACTAATACAGCGGCCCCTTTAACCCACGTGCCTTCATTCGGCTATAGCATAATTAAAATTGTGGCAATAATTTTGAAAAAATATTTTTCGTTTTCGAATAACGAAATATTTGAATACTGAAACCAGAAATAGTTTTACACATACCAAATTCGCGTACGAAAATTGCTTCAACCCCGTGAGCAAAAATGTGGCTAAATAATGTGTTTTTGTCAAGCTACACGATCATCCATAATATTCTTTCCGCGCGGGTTCCCCACCTTTCCCACGCTCGATAAAACAATCGAGCGTCTGTAGACTGGCGTTTAATTGTCCACCAGGATGGTCGAAAGGGGACTTTATTAAATAAGACCAACAAGAAGAGCATTATCTTGGCCCAAATTACGTTAAACTCAGGCAACGAAGACGGAACCACCTAACCTACGCTGTTGCTTTGCTGGCCGCCGAGCGCTCCATCGTTCTCATCTCACGACGATGGTCGGTCGATCGTAATCGTCCCGACTGATGTCAATAGCACACACACACACACATGCACCGGCTCATAGTCGATGGGAGCCGGCGAAACCGAATTCACGCTTTCCGACGTGGTCACGTTAAAACATTTTCCGACGCGAACACGTTAACTGCGTCGTTGCCTAGCAACGACACGCAGATATTCAGATGCTTAGACACGTGAACCGGCCATCAACGCACTTAACGTTTCCGCTTCGAGAATTGTTTTAACGTGTCCGCGTCGGAAAATGCCGGGAGCCGCCGGTGACGAGCCGGAACAAGTGCGAGTGTGCTCTATTAATTTCAGTCTTTCAGTATTGTTTTTTTTTTTCGATTCAAAATATTTTGCTGCACACTTTTTTCGCTGGTGGATGTTGAAACGCGAGTCTGTATGCGCAAAAAAACAATTTTCGAGTGAAGGAAATCCGCGCGGAAAGAATTTTGTGACTGATCAAGTAATTCAACTAAAACACAATATTTGGCCACAAAGTCTTAAACTAGTTTTAACAGTTCGATTCCGATATCAACTTATATCTGGCCACAGAGCGGTCTATTATATCGTAATAGTCTGAATCTTGTCATGGCCGAATCGAATCACGGCGATTTGATTAATCATTGTACTAGCCAGGGTGCTGCCATGTTTTCAGCCATGCTATGGTCTTATCCGGGTATCGTCATATAACTGGCCATAGATTGAGCCATAATATTGCCACAGTCTAAGCCATTCCTCGGATAAATCATGGCACGTCGATTTAAGGGGTAATAGAACTAGCAAGGGCATTACCCCATTTTGAACCACATCATCGTCACAGTTTAAACCATGCTATGCCCAAATAAAAGCTCGTTGATTCGAGGAACCATAATACTAGCCAGGGTATTGCTACGTATTCAGCCATGCCATGGCTCGATTCCAATATTGATTTATATTTGGCCACAGAGCGATTCATAATATCGCAATAGTCTAAACAATGCCATGGTCGAATCGAATCATGTCGATTTATATGACCGTTGTACAAGCTAGGGCGTTGCCTTGTTTTTAGCCATGCTGTGGTTCGATCTGAGTATCGTCACATATAGCCCTAGAGTAAGCTATAGTATTGCCACAGATTAAGCCATGCCACGGATGAATCGTGGCAAGTCGATTTGAGGGGCCTTGAAATTAGCCAGGGTATTGCCTCATATTAAGCCATGCCATGGCTCGATTCCAATATCGACATACATCCGGCCACAGAGCGAGCCACGTTATCGCCAAAGTTTAAATCATGCCGTCGCCGAATCGAAGCAAGTCGATTTGAGGGGCCATAGAACAAGTCAGAGCGTTGCCACGTATTAAGCCATGCCATGACCCGATACTTACACTGGCAATGAAACATATCTAAAGTATGCCATGCTTCTAGCCAGGCCATGGGAGATCTGTGGGTTTTGTCCACGAGCCAAAGTAGTGTCGTTGCGTGGCAGCTATAGGTTGTCCTTTGGCAGGCGTGGCTATACCCGTTACCAACATGGCTATACCTGTGACGTGTTCGTGGCTGCGCCTGTGGCAACCTCGTGCCACAGGTCTTACCACAAACCTTTTTCCTCGTGGTAATACAGAAGCTCTGTTGCAGCTTTAAATTGTGGGACATGATCCAGTATGACTTTCCTTGCTCAGCGCTTGTTTCATGTGTGTTTAACATCGCTCGATGTTCAACTACTAAAACACGGTTTTGGTTACGGCGGATAGCAAACATCACCGCTTTTGTCTAGTTTGTACGTTCATAATATTCAGCAATGTCAAAATCGTTATATCGTCGTCGATAAAGATGTAAGCAGTGACACGAACATTAATTTCGGTGGTACGTGCGGCGCAATATGTGTGTTTCGACAATAAACTAAATTGGTTCGTTATTACTACATGCGAAAAAAGTGAATGTGTGTCCACGTAACAGCAGAAAAAGTAAATATATACAGAAAATAAATGCATTTGATTACATAGTTAAGTATGCCAGCGAGTGCGCAAGTGCGCATGTGTTTACCAGCAGGTATCCGTCAGTTTATTCAAACCGCCGCTCTGAATAGCTTGTATATCTAGATCAGTAGATAATATTTCCTTGAGATTTTCATTTGCTATCCCTAAAACTTAAACCTTTAAAAAAATGCAATGAAATAAAAAGCTATCTTTTTATTTAACAATTCAGACTGTACCCTTGAGACCAAATGGTCTTGAAGGAAGGTCCTGGAGATCATATAAGATTGTAAACTCTGACTTGAGGCATGTCGCTTTCGACGTCTTTAGGCTGATTTTAAAAATAGTCTTTTTCAGATATTTAAGTTTGTGTACCAAAATCATTAAGTTTATTCAAAATTGAACGCATTTTCTGCAAAAATTCCAATATCGCAATTGATTATATATTTTTATTTTTCATTTTACGATGTTTGGACCATCTATTCAAGTTATGGATCTTTTGAAATGTCGCATAATGAAAAATAAAAATATTAAATAAATTGTGATACTGAAATTGGTCTTTTAAAGTTATCGTAAATTTGAATACCAACGAAATGAACAATTGTTTAAATTGGTGTTGTTGCCTTATTTGCTAGAAACAGTTTCAATGAAATATGAAATAGAAACCTCAAATACACAGAAATCAACAATGAAATAAAGCTTCGAATTCTGTATTCACTTGATTGAAGTAAGAATCATTGAATATATCTCGACAAGCGAATTTCTAATTTAAGCCTCAAATTACACACCTCGAAAAAATTACGTAACATACACACGGGGTCAATGTGACCTAACTGATGACTTAACTGTGAAGCGACATTGACTAACTTTTTTCACGTGAACTGCTAGTTAGTACCCTCCTCTAAATGCAGGTGTCACTACAGGTGAATAATTAAAAATAGTGAATAAATCACTACAGCTTCGAATAAACCGTGGGGTCAGTTTGACCCGGTGTGTAAGTTGAGGGTTAACTTTGTATTACATATATATTTAAAATTAACTTAAATTTAATTAAAAATCGTCTATGAAAAGTATATATACGTATAATCTATAAAAAAATGACCAAATATCAAAATACTACAGTTCAAACGTGCAAAAATATTTCTTTTATAGATCTAACGAAACTTTTTAATCGTTTTTATGCAATTAGAAATTTCATACGTGTCTATACGGTTGATTTATGCGTCAAGAAACTTGGCTCAAGATAAATATCAAAAATTTAAATTTTTGTATTTTTTAATACTTGAAATTTTTTATACTGAAACAGATGTACGTTTTCAATTTTATTAATTCTTTTTCACATAATTTATGAAATTATTGTTATTGTCTGCTGTAAACTGCAGCCCGATCAACTTTATGTTCATGTTAAACATTTAGATGAGAAATAAAGAAATTTTTGTTCAAAATTAAATTTAAAAGACGACAAACTGAAAATACATCGAAACGCACAGGCGGGATCCAAAACCGCGTCTTCCAATTGCCGGACGAACGCTCTAAGCTCTAAGTTACAGTGCCGGAACGATTTCTTCAGTCTGCGAGACGTCTAAATTAATTACATAGGGGCATAATCCGAATTCGGTGGATAACGACGCGCCACCGCAAGTTTATATTTTGAAGTGAATGAATCTAATTTTCGGCATATATATACCTACATATTTTACGTGAATTCAATTTACGTCGATTTAAGTGCCGTAATTCGAAGCAGATGTATGTTTCTAATTTTATTAATTCTTTTTCATATAAATTATGAAATTATTGTTAATGTCTGCTATAGATTGCAGCCAAATTAAATATTTTTTTATTTTAATCTTTTTGTTCGCGATTGAGGACATCATCCGTGATATATAATTATAATAAAAATTAAATGTAAATTCGTTGAAATTAAAATTTCTATAACTTCGATTTAGTTGTCAGTTTATTTTGAATCAGAACGGGTAAACAAGGGAATTCGTGACCGATAATTTGTGACGTCATTGAACGCGACGATGTCACCTTCGACCGCGCCTTTAAATTCGGCGCATCCTCGACCTGCGAGGTCAGTTCGTCAAGAAATCCCAGCAGACAGTTGACAGTTCAACTGTCATAATATAAAGCGCAACCGTCCGGCCAATTCAATCCGCTTTGAGCCATTCTTTAATCATTTCTTATGTGAGTATTTTGGTGACGATCGGCGGTTGCGACCATTATTTACAGGGCCTTTGATATTTTACCTGTCTTTAAACTCTTTTCCTCGTCTTCCAAACTGACATCCAATAATATATCCATCTTTTCGTTCTTGTTAGCAAGTGTGTCGTTTGTAACAGGATCCTATCGTCTTCTCAAAGAACTTGCATCTGTAGGTCGTTTCGTATTCGGTCGAATAGGATTCAGC
>JABFOV010003894.1:0-15086 GCA_022817685.1 Aradophagus sp. ZL-2020
ATGTACTGACATTTTAACACAGAATTTTACACAATATAAAGAGTTAACTCTTGAAGTGCGTTTTTGCTCGTTTCATTTGATGAATTCAGTTTGAAAGAATGAAAACCTTTGTTTGTATGAGAAAACAGATGGTTTTTTATCTCGCGGAGTAATTATAACTAAGTGTCTACTTAAAATTAAGTAGGCTCTTCTATTCTTCTATTGTAACCTAATTTTTTCAAAAGGCATAAGAATGAGAACTAAATAGTTTTTCACGGGTCTTCAAAAGTCTTCATCCTCAGAAGCGCATTATTAATGTCACAGCGCATTCCAACTTTGTTTGCTTTTCTGCACGACAGTGAATTTTCGTGAAATTGTAAAGTTATCAGTTGTGAACAAAAAGGCGAATCTTCATTTTGTTTGCGACAACGTAATCAGATCAAAAAATTATAATGAAAATGCACAAATTTGTTCTACAAAAATGCAAAAACGCTCTATTAATTAAATTTAAATTTTTATCCATTTAGTTATATTTCTTAAAACATTTAAAATAGCTTTGCAAGCAATTTCATTGAACATATCGTCAATGAATTTAAGTAAATGTTGAAACTTTGAAACAAAATACAATATCATAAGTGAAACGTACAATTGATGAAATTTTCTTTCACATAAAATAGAATGTGAATAAACATAATCGTACATAATTCTTTGACAATTATTGTATTAAAAGTAAATATTGTATTATAAAAATAAAACAAATGGTTCGGTTCTTTTATATTCTCATAAAAGGTAATGTATTCTATGCATTTTGATATGGCACACGGCATTTAATATAAACTTAAGTGTATTACATTTGAGTTATATTACATCCCAAATTAACTGCATTTCTTACGAGAATTCAAGTTAATTTGACTGCATCTTGAAGAAATAAGCAACAAATACCGTGCCATCATTTGCAATAAATTTTAACTTTCAAAGTTTTAATCTTAGAAGTCTTGTACTTAATTTTTCACATTATTTATTTGCAATCTAATCAAAAACCTTATGCAAAATAAAAAAATTTACATCCGAGAAGTTATTGTCAATAAAACTGTATTTTTTTATTTTTTATTATTTTATTATTTTTTACTTGAAACTACTCAAATTCAAATTCACTTTAAAGTTTGATTAGACTGGAAACACTTAAATTTTACAATAAAAATTCGGAATCCTGTCATACATTCTTGATTTAATTTTTCAATGATCGTTAATTTTACAATGTTCATATTTCTTATAATGAAATAAAGACAGTTTTTCAATAAATTACCTTTCTTTAAACGTGACACGACATTCAACATCTCTGATTGACGTGCAGTGTAAACGAATAGATGAATCGTACACGCAAGAGGCGGGTCTTCGTATTACTATTTTCGAACAATACGATTGGTTGGAAAAAAAAGGAATGAAACTGTTGACTATTCTTTTACATCGCACCAATCAAAGCTCGAAACAAGCCGATTTGCATAATGATCCCAGCGAACAGGCCAGGTCAGATTGTAAAAATACCTGCGAGACACAAGCCAATGGCCAGCTGCTCCGACGCGATCCTCAGACTGTCTTTTTTTTACTTTTGCTCTATACGTTTTTATTCAACTTCCACGTTTGTTCCGCCTTACTTTACTTTACTTTGTTTTGCTTTTGACGTTCCTAAAATTGCGAACTGGCGAACCGGCGGGTCAATAACGAAATGCTTACGAAACTTGGTACTTTTTCTAACAGGAGAGCATGTTTCCGTAGCGAGTAAGCCGAACGACAGGACGGTTCTTAGGCCAGTCTTTGTGTGAATTTTTCAACGAGCACACAATAGATCGAATTTGGGCAAAATAAATCTTTAAGTGGACTAGTTTCGTAGGGAAGTATGAGATCGTAAAAGCAGCTTTCTTAGGGCCAAGTTCCTTCGGAAGGTCGAACAAATGAAAGCCGTTATTAATGTTATTGTGTGCCGAAGGGGCATTATGGACGATTTTACGGCTCGTTAGAGTATAATAGAAGTCATTAACTTTTACAGGTAAACGACTAGGACGGTATAAATAGTTTGGAGGTAATTTTTGACTGTTTTCTTCTAATGCTTCTTCGAGAATAAAAGGATTTTGAGGGTAAAAAGTAAGATCAGTTTTACTGAAGACATTTTGTCAGTGCGAATTAATCAATGGGAATATCGATTTTGTATTATTGTATACGGCAAATGTTGGCTTTGATAAAGATTGTTTCAATTTTATTTATTAATTTAAATATTATAAATTAGGTAATGATTGGTGCTTTTTATTGTTTATATGTAACAAACAACTGTTACATATAAACGGAACAAAGCTGTATAGGGAAATTTATACGGAATCGCTTAAAATATAAAAGACGTAATATACTGAAAAAAAATATTATATTGATAAAAAAAAGAGAGATTTGTTAGACATTATATAATGTAATGAGAATTTAATTTGTGTCAAATGAATTAATAAAATAACTTTATATCTGAAATGAGTAATTGTAGTCGTTAAATTAAAATTAAGATATGTCATTAATGTTTAGGTAATTAATTGCAATTTTTTTCTGCATAAACAAATTGTACTTCCGATAATAATTATCGACAGATATGATGACATCAATATTAATATCGGCCGAATTTCCCTTATTATTATTTATCCGTTAATTCAGATTTTAGCATAGATTTTTTATTTTTGGGTTTATTAGTACATTGTATGTAAATTTATGACTATTTTCCAGAACAAATTATCACATATTTCATTTATCCCCGAATTATCAAATAACTAAAAATTTCCACTTCAAATATTCGCGCGCCCACTAAGTCATAAATCACAATATCCCATGAAAAGCCAATGCTCGCGCTAAAGATAACATTTAATTACAAATAAATCATTGATTTGAGTTATCGCCCATCTTTTCAGTTGCTTCAAAGCCTCCACAAGCGTTAAGTTCGATTAAATTCAACCCTAATTGCTTTACTAAACTTATTATGTTACTGCAACCTTTACAATATAATATAATGTATTCATTTTTTTTGTTTTATAAATTGAGTTCATAAAAACTAGTATAATTTACAATCTACCGTACAGATTTTATGACATATTTTTTTTCTGTTTCACACTCAGTAAATACATGATAATTTGCGACTTTTATGACATATTGCAAACTCGGTTTTTTAATATAAATGATACTAGATTTATTTTGACAAAGTGTTTCTTGTTACAGAAGACACGTTTTATTACTGTTACATTGCATTCGAATTAGAATGATGTAATTTTTCGTTTACTTCTTTTCAGTCAACGACAATTTATAGCAATTTAAAAGATTTGAAAGATTTCTCCTTTTATACAATGGAATGTCACGCTTGATATTGCGCAGTTGAAAATTATTGTCCGAGTGAGAAAATTACATTGTACAATGATAAATGGAGACATTTTTCAAATGTTTTTTAGTTAAAGAAAGAGTAAAGACTGTAATAGTGACTAAAAGAAGAAAGTTATAACGAATCAAAAGTATCAGCTTTATGACATATAAACAACAAAAAGATAATTTTTAAACTTTAAGTAACTTGTTTCTTTAACAGTAATTTCAACTTCCCCAGTTATTACACTTAAAATAATTACTATACGAGTTATTTACTTGAAATTTGCTGTATGATAAACTTCAAAAATTATTAACTTGAAAAAAAAAAAAAAAATAAAATGTCTAAACATTTTAATAAATAATCATAAATTTAATTATTGATCATTTACATTCTTATCTCTCATTTTAATCCTCATATTTTTTCTGAATCACAAATCATTACTTTTGTCACAAACTTCACGCACGTTTCAGATATAAAATATTAAGCTTGCACGACAAACCTATCTATCTCCCTATAAAGCACTTCAGTAAAAAAAAAAAAAAAAAGTTTTGTAAAGACTCATCGACTAGGAAATAAATTCATTTCTTCCTCAAGACTAACACAAAATATCTTTCTAACTCAGTGGTTCAATAAACTCTTAGTCAAATCTTAGAAGAAAAAAAAAAAGTAAATATTGACTGAATATTTTCAAACAAGACATTTGTTTTTTCATACAAAATAACAATTATTATATATAATAATTATGATATAATTGTTATTTTGTATGAAAAAACAAGTGTCTATAATTCTGAGAATAATCCATTTGCAATAAACTAAAGTTTTTCGTTCTAACTCGCCGTGACATTTCCACAATCGTCGCTAAAGGGCTCTCCGAAATTTCGCGCAACACGAGAAATAGCGCGCGGTGCAAGTCGTATTTCAAAATCGCTGTTTAGCATAAATATCCAGCGGCCGAGTGGATTGCCGCCGAGCGAGCGAGTAGCCGGCTCGGCGCTGAAATATTGCACTTGTGCAGGATCGCATCTCGCCCCTTCGGCACCGGTGGCTTGCGTAGTTTCGTCGACGCTCGAATGAACGCTCTATCACTCTATATCCCTGGCTTGGGCGAAACTTTGCCGCAAACTCGACCCCGCGGAGAAACTGCCCGGGGGAGAAACTATTTGCAAAATTTGCTCGCGAGTTTCGATTGAGCGGCGAAAGAGTGACGCCGTGGAGCGGCTCGCGCTCGCCAACCGGCCGGGATTGAATTAATTCAAGTCGGGCCGCTGGTCACCGCTGCGCTCGCACTTTGCTTTGACGGCGCCACCGAATTCCCTACGCTCGACCGAACGTTCATGCAAGTTCGTTATTCTCGTCACAGTTTTCTATCGACGGGCGATTATCGATCGCATGTATTGTATTTTCGTATGGAGAAAAAAAAGAAAGGGACTTGTTTCATCGCGGAACATTTTAGGAAATTTTGATTAAACATTCGGTAATATTAACCGAATTTTCCTTTTTAAAGTATGCATTAAATTTTAATGTATATTATATGTGAAAGGGAAATTTTTTACGAGCATAATACACGAGAAAGAAATTGGAAATTTCTTTTTCTGTGCATAAATGAAACAATTAAAAGACTGGTATAAGAAAATAACCGTAATTTTTGTGTGTAAAACAATTTTTACTCGGTTATTTGTTTATTATAAATTATGCACGTTTGAGTAGTTTCGAAAGTAGAAGAAGTTTTGGGAAAAATTAGTGGATTTATAGCTGTAAATATGTGGTATTATAAAAAACACGACTATTGATTTCGTTTAGGATTTTGTACTTTGTTGCTTTACATCGTATTCTGGCAGAAGAAAAATTTACAATAAATTTTGCCTCTAATTCATGGAATCGATTTCTAGTATTTATTCTGTGATTTTTAAAAAGTGCTTCAAATGAGGATAAATAAATTTATAAAATTTAAAAAAAGCCCCTAATTTATGATAAATAAACACATGTTTTATTACTTGTAACAATTTTTAATTTAATACGTCGATATTTTGCCTTTTAGAACACGATTCTCCAAATGTAGGGGAAATACAATGTATATTTTTCTTCGTTTAGTGTTGTATTTTTTATGTCGAAAAAATACGATATATCTAACTTGCATTTGCCTGATATTAATGTTTGATCCGATAATTGTTGATTACCGATTCACGAGGCATTGAATTTAAAGTGTGACTTTTCTTCTCGGTAATACGGCGGTGGGTAATGTATGATAATAATGTTTATACGTGAGGTACTTACCCTCTTTGGGCGGGTAGTCGTCTACTTGCAATTTTAATGCGCTGAGTCTTCTGGAAAATTTTAATGTATGCCACATGTCATCGTTTAGGCCTTGTCCGGTGTACATAACCTGTAACAAAGTTGAAATAAAACTTTGTTAATATTACTCAATGTTAAATAACGCATGAAGATATCATAACTGATTTATTAGAGTGAATCAGTAATACATAATAAAATGAAGTAAATTAACACGTAGAAAATTGTTGTTGAGACTTTTTAGATTTCATTTTTGTATCAAAAATGTTTTTCCATAAATATACCACCTTTTTTCTATTGGTAAAATTATTAAACGTTATCAAAATATATTTTTTTGTTATAAATGTAGAAGTATATGAACATATTTAAAATTTAATCGAATTGAAAACATTGAAAAACTTAGCTACGAAGTTTGATGCTAATTTTTACATATATATTTTAATTGGTTCCTTAAAATATGTCAAAAGTTATTTTTCTTCACAAAATTCATGTAAAATTTCTTTTCATAAAACTGATTTCACCTACAATTTTTTAACGTTATTTTAATTAAAGACAATTTTCAATCCGTCAGTTTTTTACGAATTTTCACTTTATCAAAATATGTTTTATTCCAGAAATTCTTTAATTATCACATAAATTGATTTCTGAACCCAAAGAGGTAAAACTTTTCTCCGAAAATTCCGATTTCCACTTCGTTAAGAATTCGTCAAACATTTCTACCAAAATAGAAAAAATATATATTACTTTAAAGGCGACAGTACGTCAATCCTAAATTCATCGTCAAGAGACATCGCAGCTCAACGCCTATCTCGCTTGTTTCACAAGCGGCGCAAATTATTCGCAAAAAGTTTCAATCCGGCAAATCCGCACGGCACCTTTCGTCGCGCGTACAGTGAAATACTGTGGACCGTCGAACATTATAGCACGTCGCTTGACGCATGGCCGAAGTCCGTCGATTCGCATTCACAAAATGCTATAATTCTTGTACCAGTACTGGGATCCTCCAGCCCGTTCTTACCGTGTTTACGACAAATTTTCGAGATATACAGTCACCACTTCCATCGATTTTATTTCGCAATTTTTCATAACCACCCTTCGGAACCCTCACAGCGACTCAAATGGAAGTTAAAAAAAGAGGAACTAAAAAAACAAATAAATTAATTAATAAGAGCAAACCGACGCGGACTCTTCTCAGGATCGATAAATATTAAGACGCGGGAGCGCACGGACTTGGGAAATACGGTCTATTTTCTTCGCGAAATTAAATTCAGGCGAGAACGCGGGCGAATAAATAACGGCGGGCGGTGGGAGGGTGAAATAAAACAAAACATTAGGAAAATTCAAATTGAACGCGCGCTTGCATTGTGCCGCGTAACGAGCGAGTTATTGCCTCGTTTGCCCGTGATGCATTCGAAGCGGCAATAACTGGCAGACATTGATGGATCTCGTAAGATTCGACCAATACCTCGGCCGAGGCATTCGCGCCCAACGAACGACAACAAGTGGACCCGCATCATTTTTTCAAACACCTTCATTTCTTTTCGGTTGATACCTCTCGCTTCGTTTTCACGCTCGAGGAACAGCTATCGGGCCATCTTAATTCTCGTTCTAATTCATTATCTCGTGCCACGGTTGTGATTTAACGTCGGCGATTTTTCACACGGCCTTATTCAAAGAGTAAATCGCTCCCTACAAAAACAAGGCTCCGTAGATTAAGATGCTCTTCGGCGGACCCGGTGGCATTTGTGAATGTCTTGTTTCGAGACGCCGCTGGATATTTACAGATATAGTTGTGGAGCACACGAGCACCGACTCAGCGCGCACAATTTCGACTCGGCGTGGAAAACGGCTGAGCGTTTAGTTGAGATTAATGAAGTTCTGAGCTGAAACGCAACGTGTCTTGGTCGATGATTATTCGAGCGAGAATCCGCGGAATTTTGGGGAAGATGATTTTCATGTTTGTTTGCGAAAATAGAAGTAAGATTGGGAAGTGAGTGATAAGTGTAGGTTGTAAAAAGGATCTGTAAATTCAAAGTTTACGTAGTGTGAAATTGGAGTTAAGGTTGACCAATGAGGTTGTTGCAGATTGGAAATGAAGTAATTTTTTATACTATTCTTTTTTTGTATTGTACTTTGAAATGAAGAAAATTTTTTATAGTGTGAATTATATAATATTGTCAAGGAGAGAAACATAATATTTTAAAAGTGTAAATTATATATTTTAATCCTCGGTGCTTTTTATGAGAAAAGTTTTGTGTAGAAAAAGATAACTGTGTAGAAGTTTAGAAGAAAGAAAAGGACAAGAAATTTAACAAATTTAACGATTATAAATGACGGTTACATTCGTAGGCGAATTATTGAAAGATATTATTAGCTTGTGAAGTTAACATCACATTTTAGTCGATAGTAGCAAGTAAAAAAAATGTTTCGATAATTTGTGAATCAATCAGTTAAATTTATAATACTACAATGAGTAGAAATAATGGTCTAAGTTTACTTAATTGAAAATAATTTGCGTAAATTCAATCGAAAATTGAATTAGTATCACAAAATTTGTGACAGTCATGTAGTAATAAACGTGCATTTGAAATTAAATACAATATTTATCAACTTTCATTTGAATTATTTGATAGAACTTGAATATTCCTTTTCAAAAATATTTCTATTTTGAGTGAAATCGCGAATCAGTGCATTAAACTATGCATTATTCAGTAATGTTCAAAAATAATATTTGCAACTGACGTGGAACGTGATAAACATTATTTAATATAGTTTCAATTAAATGTATTAATATCAATTTGTTTGGAATTAATATATTCAATTATTTTTTGACCTTTCCAATCGAGAATGGTAAGTCTGCAGAAATTGACACAGATAAGGTAAATTGCTTCGAAGCTAAAATCTCATTAAGACTTATTAAAGGAAAAACGTGATGAAAAAAAAAAAAAACCTTTACCGCTATTTGACGAGAAACGAGAAACACGTAATAACAAAACAAAACCTAAACGTATATTCTCTCGATGTATAAATTGGTATTATTATTGCGGTAGCGTATTGTTTCCGCGTGATAAGTAAATTAATTACAATCCCTGAAGAGTCCAATTGCATGAATATTTCGCTCCGAATGTTTGATGTGACTTGACCGCTGACAAATGTTTGCTACGTAAATGTATTAATTCATCGGATTTTCATACGTTCGTTTAGCATTTCAAGTTTCACTGCATACAAATTTATGCAGTTAAAAAGATGAAAGGTCCAAAATCATAATTGCATAAACATGTAACGAATTTCACTTGCAACAGCGTCGTTTAATTTTGCATGCAATACTTTATAAACAATAAATTACTAGAAAACTCGACCTCAGACTTATTATTATTAATGCAACATGTGGAATAATATACATATACTGTATATTTATCAACATGAATGGATTGGTTATCTAAATTATTGTTTTTAAATAAAAATCGCGTGTACACTTATTTAATATGAAAAAAATGTAAAAAAAAAAGTTTTGGAAAATTACTATCAAAGACTATAACTGTTGTTAATTAAAAATACAAACGCATTTAAAATATTTCAAAAACAAAATTAAAGTAACAAATGTTATTCTTCCCTTTGAATAAAATTATATTCTGCATCACGAGCATTGTAAGCAGAGTTTTGTTTCAATTTCCGTAAATCAACTTTTTCCCCTGTCAGAAGTGCACTCGCGACTTAATGCCGCATAAATACAATGCACACGTGAGCGTAATTTACCTTTTCACGTTCGCTGATGCGTATCAGTAGCTTCGCCTTGGCATCCTCCAGAGAAATTTGCAATTTGTCGACGCTGTTCTCCAAACTCGTGGCCAACAGGAGTCCTCGCGGTCGCGATGTCCTGAAACGTACCACGACTTCTTCCGCTTGCGTCTGCGAGTCTTCCGGCATCAGCGCCGTCAACTGCTGCGATCCATTAACGTACAAAGTGGACGCATCTGTAAAGGAGAAGCGAATTCGTCAATCAAAATCGCAACGTCACTTTGTCACTTAATCCCTCGCTAGTGTGATGTGTTATAAGCCTTTTAAGTAATCTTGATCTTAAAAGATTTTTCTTGGAACTTTCAATGATTGCTCGCAAATGATCAAAACTACAATACAATTGTATAAATTGTACAAATTTTGCATTACAATATTTTGCTTAGAAAATTGTAAAAACATAATTTGAAAGTTGGTAGGATATTTTGCGATAATTTTGAAATTTCTATTTTATCAAATTACAAATATGTAAAAATTTTCAGAAATACAGACGCGCGACCGCCATAGATCCCAGCGGTTTCTTTCTTTATGAGTTGTGTAAATTATTATTTATTAATCCATCAGTGCCACTTTAACTTGCATCCTTGCTTGACTACTAATTGCTCTGTTCAATTAATTGACTCTTTGAGTGATTGATCCCGCTGCTTTGATAACGGTGTTTTACCTACAATCTTTTGATTACGTTACTGCTTTTAAATACGGCATGATGCAAATGCGTTATTTAATTGAACAAATTAAGCGTAACGAGTTTATGTCGTTGTGATAATTGATAAAAAGGTTATTGATGGAAACCATTGAAAGTTTGTTCTATGGCCAACGTTTACGTTTTCATGTCAAAAGGAAACTTGTAATAATTGCATTGTTTACAGGAATGCCAGACAATTGATTTTTCGCGTGTGAAACAGCAATCTACATTAATTTCCCTCTCTCCTTTTATTTTATTTTAGTTTTATTTCGTACTTTTAATATTTATTTTCACTTAATGAAAATAAATATTACTTTTTTTTATTGTTCTTCTCGACCAAGAAAACACCAGTTTATTTACATATTATTACATACTGAGTGAAGGTCTCGCACAAAAGAACCAAGGCTTTGTAATGTCGGCGTTGTAGAGGCTTTTGTATTAATTATAATATTCCACCCTTTATTTGATAGTACCTTTTCCACACGTCGGTCCCGTGAAAGGAGTTCCTGTGCAATCACAGTAAAATCTATTCCAACCCTCAAGACAATGGCCGTCATGCATACAAGGTTGAGAAGTGCAGTGAGGCTGTTGTGCGTGACATGCCGGTCTTACTGCTCCTGCAATATGATAATACAAATTTTAAGTGGCGCCATTTATTGATCTTACGGAAAAAGACTCAGCGATCTTCGCAGAGATAAAACGTCTTGTTAATTAATTCTTTGTTCATGGGGGATGAAGATGAGCGACTGCTCACTGAATTAAAATGATTTATTTGAATGCGATTAATTATTTTGATGGATTCAAAATGCATTCTTAAATGCATTTGAGAATATATTAAAAATTCAAAATAGTGGATATAATTTATATTTTCTAAAATTCATCATAAAAATAAAAAATTGAAATGGATAATCTTAAAAGCAAATTTTTAAAAATCAAAATGTATTGTAAGTTGATTTTTCAGTTTTTCTAATCCTTCCTTTGTTATATTTAAAATTTTGGGAGATATTTATGGAAAAATTATTTCAATTATTAATAAATTGTATTTTCAGAATGTTTACTTAACATCGAACGCTATTTTCGCAAAGATTCGACGAATGCCGAACGTAACAAACTTTGCAATTCAAATGTAACTTTAAACAGCAATAAATTATTACGTTATTAATGCCGTTGGATTTTAGTTCCCTTTGAAAATTAACATGCGAATACGAGAAATTAATGTCGAAAGTTATAAATTCGCTCCTTCTTTCCAGTACAATTTATCGCAGAATTTCGTATTTTCGTATCGTAATATTGCCCCGTGATTTTAACGATTCACGTTGCAAGTATTTTAATTTTAATAAGAACCGCGACAAAGTTTGTAACTAGGTTACCGTTGGCCATTAATTTGTCTTCCTCTTTGTTTTCTTTCGCTGTTATTTTATTATTCGTAATTGTCAAATTTAAATTGCAAGGAAAAACAATTACGTAATAAACGCGAGCGCGGGCGCATTAAGTAGACATACGAATTCATACGCTTAATGTGACGAACCATTTTTTTTAATTAGTAGAAATGTTTCAGCATAGCATTGAAGCTTTAATGAACATTTGTATGGAATAAAAATAGAAAAAAAAGCTGTTCAAGAGCGACAAATTGAGCTGAGATTATTTACGTTGAAACATTCCTTTCCTTTATATTTTTTTTACACAAAAGCAATTATTTTTATCGTTCGCGGGGGTGCTTTAAGTCAGAAATAAGTTTTTCTTCGTGTTTGATTTGTTGCATAAATTAAACAGACAAAATTTATTTCAGTAAAAATTACGGTTTAAATAAAACTGAAAACGTGAAATTTGAAATCTGACAGCTTCTAAAGTGGCCAAGCTAGTCACACGACCCTTTACCTTTTCACCTTATTTTTTCGGTCTTATAAGAGGAGTCAACAGTTTAACCCTACGAGTGGTTTAACACAAAAAAGACCGTCACCGTTGTCCTACATTTATGTTTATTTTCCAGTTGAAATTACTGCTTTAGAGGCAGTCAATATTTCTGCGCTACTTTTAGGTATTATTACGGTGACTTTAGATATTTTTAGTTGGTTAAAAATACATGAATAATTGAGTATTAATACTGTGAAGAAAATAACTAAATGACAACTGTAATTAAATTATCTTAAATAACAGGTGAAAAATAAGTTTTTATGTCAGTAGTATTAGTCTTACTTTATTCTAAACTGAATGTTATTTCATTATAGCTCTGCTGAATTGCCGTATAATTGATGAATAAGTTTATAATTTTTTTAATTTTTTAAAACATCGAAATGTTTTATTCGATAATTTACATATTTATATTTTCCATCTATCCGTGTCATACACACGTACTTTCCATTCTGAAATTATCTGTCAAAGCCATTACAGCTATATTTATCAGATGTGCATGATATTCGCAAATGAAATTCAATTATTCGGATTGTATATTACCACGTGCAATCATTAGTTATATAAATTGCTAGTAAATGTAAAATATTATACAGTCAGAATTACAACATTGTTATAGAAACAATATGTATTAATATTTTCTCAATTTTAAATCGTTAAGGGAGGAAAAGGTTTTGCTATAAATACAATGAAAAAAAATGGTTCATTATTTATAATAAAAAACGTTTTGTTAATTTAATTCTAATATTAAGTCAGTTGTTTAATTTGGAATTAAATACTTGTAATGAAAGCAACAATCGTGTGCTTTCAACACATTTACGTATTGCATCAACAAGAAATTATGTTGACATAATAAACCATACTGTTATATTAATTGATGCTATTTGTGGTGTCTATGCGGTATAATTAAAAACATGATCGAAACTTAAACCATGTCTGGCATTGTTCAGAGATTTTGTATTATATTTTCAAATGACTATATATTAAATTTACGATAAATTCACATCAAAAAGTAATAACTTTACATTATCACAATGTCATATTCAAACCTAACGTTTTTCAATTTCAATATGTGCCTAAAGCATGTTTTTGAAATGTAATGACTTATTTTCTGTTACCAAAAATATAATTAATGTGCATTGCTTTAATATAATAATAAAATATGTTTAAAAGAATTAATACTTTTCTAAAAATATAAAACGGATGTAACAAATATAATTTATATACATTTCAAACATCTATTTTCGTCCGAGTCGGTAACCTTTTTGTATTTTCACGACAAATAGAATATAATTAATCATTTCACGAATTTGCACAAAACATGAACAGCACACTTCCTTCTCAGAACAAAGACGTTTCTATTTAGAAACTTGCTCCCAAGTCGAAGAGCGGCGGAACTTATGCTCGAAAAGAAGTGTGAGACGAAAGGAAAATAGTCTGAGGTGCAATTTCTACCTGAATCTTGCTGCTGGGCATATCCGGCGATGTCTACGGGCTTGCCGTCTATAACAAGATCCCGCATGCATCCCACGTAGCCTTGTCTTAAAGTGCCGGTCCACAACACCGCCGGCACAGTTAGAGGTGCAAACGGCGTCCCCACTCCTCCAATATACAACAGCCCGTCCAAATCCAACTCTGTGGAATCACCTGCGGGCATTCAGAAATTAATTACATTTCATATGTGAATAAGATTTAATGAGAAATTTCACTTAATCACGTACGCGCCTTCCCAGTTCAATATTTATTCAACAACGAATTTACTAAATACGTTCGGATGTAAAGTTCATGGAATTGAATCGTGACGTTTCTCGTGTATGGGGGAAACATTTTATCAAATATTTATTGCACTTACATTAAAATTAGGATCAAAATTGACTTTTTCAGTAATTTTAATCTAACATATAAACAGTGATTTCAAAATAGTTTGATCTAAAGTACAACAAATATTTTCAATACTAAAGTTAGAAATACATTATTTTAAAAACACTTGTTTTTCGAACGTTGTATTTAATTGTTTGGTGTATACTATATTAAAAATTGATATATTACGTGTTTTTAAAGGTTGTGTTAAGACCTTATCCCATTTTATCATAAACATAGTAACCTTGTTCAAAAGTACACAAAATTTTAATAAAACTTGTTCGCCGTGTACGAATCACTTGCCAAAGAGTCATTCAGATTTCGAGTGAAAAAAAGAAAAGAAAAAAATTCTTCTCAAACTCCACCGTAGTTTTATTTTGCAATATTCAAAATGTTCTAATTTTAAGAGAAAAGTTTGCCACTCGCCTACAATTGAAACATTTCACAATTTCCCAAACTGTTTCAAAACTTTTCCAGACTTGTCGTTGGTTCTTCATATTTTCCCGTGGTATGGTTAAACGTCGCATTAAAGTTCAAAGGTCTCGTTCCGTTACGACGACTTGGTCTCGACGAATGCGAACATTATTTTGATAATGGATTTGCGACTTCGGCTTGTTTGACATTCTCTCAAATTTTTTTTGTCGCGACTGCAAATCTCTATTGGTAGCGCGTAACCAGTGAAATTAAACGGAACCTTAATCGACTTTCGCACGGTAATTTCCTATACGTAATCGGAGTGTGGAAGGAAAAACAACTTTGCGATGAGAAGTCGCAGCTTTTTGTGGTGTTTACAATCGGGCTTGTTTGAACGACTTTTTTTTCACTGCGCGCGAATAAACATTATCGTGACGCGGATTACTGACCAACGATCGGACATGTCGTTTGAGAATTTGCGGATAAACTTCGAGCCTAATGTAAGTAATTGCAGATGATAAAGAAAATTAAGCCTGTTTAATAACAATTGCTTAACTCAATTTTATCGATTTTAATGCCCAAGTAGAAATTATTTTGCTTTTTGACGTTTACGTTTCATTTTATGATAGTTAAGATAGTAATAACTTTGTACTTAATCAATATTTTTGAATATTTTATGAATTTTTATTTCATTACAGATTATCTCCAAATTAAAATCATTACTGTTGAATTTAATACTAAAACATAGGTCAAAACGTATTTCAACAT
>JABFOV010003895.1:0-15086 GCA_022817685.1 Aradophagus sp. ZL-2020
TATACAGCACAGCATCAGTTGATTTGACTACATTTCACAAATGCGCTCCGTCATTAAAGTCTACTTTAGACAAATATGGTATTAATTTCACATCCCACGATCACTCATGTCTACAATTTTTTTTAGATTATTCTTCATGAATTTGTTAATCTACTATGCAAATTTTGTTCGCTTGGTGTGTTTTTTATAAGTTACTGTTTTTTTATTGTTTTTTTTTTTTTTTTTTTTTTTTTTGTCTTGTAATTAATGCAAGAAAGAAGAAGCTCAAAAAATGTTTTCAATCAATCATAAATCTAATATTACGATAATATAGGCGTTTTTCGTTCGGTTTAGATTGGTAAATGAATCTCGGGATGTTGAATTATTTTCAGCTGGAGCCATTCGTGGAAATGAATTCATGAATTTGTTTAATATATGATTTTTGTCATTAGTTGTATTGTAATGGGATGTCTAGTGATGTTGATGAGAAAATTAGTTAATATAATGAAGTGGCTTAAAAATTTATATCAAATTCAGTGAAACAGTTCGTTGGATTTATTGCTATTGGAAATTTAGATGTCAGAAGAAAGAAAACAAGTTACGTAATGAAAATAATTTTGATTTCTATCTAGTTTCAGAATCAAGATTACTATACTGAAGTATATTTATAAAAAGTACATTATAATTTATCATCAATTTGTAAAAATGTACGTAAATTGTTGTATCACAAATTTCATTTATTCATAGATTACACGTATTTAAAAACTTGTAACAAACAATATGATTTATTAAAGTTATAAAAAGTAGATTTAATTGGAAATAAAACTAGCGTTCGAATAAGTAATTTTTTCAGCAAAATTGTTTGCCTCATGCTGAGAGAGATGTCTACATCATCAATACTGTCAACACTATTCTTATCAGTACAGTTTATTACAACAAGAAATCAACGTAATTAATTCGCGTTATTTTACTTTTCAAACTACGATAATGTCGTTATTTTTCTTTTATAGTACAAACATAATTAAACCGATGGTTCCCTGAATGTGATTGAATAATCGAGCATAGTTAAATTGAATGATAAATCCGATACAGCATTCGATTAAAATACGGTTTACGAGTTAATAAGTAATGAGCATCATTCGCGGATTGAAGATAGAGACATTGATATCGCCGGATTGTACGATTTTTCTTCATATTGAATTACAACCGTTTAATTAATAGCAAACTAGAATCGTGTACTCTCGAATCCGACGAAACAATTTATAACGATGTAAATTACGTTTAAATGTCTCTTAATTGACGTCTATATTATTGTTGCATAATTTTAATTGCAAGCATCCACCATACATTAACAAAGAATACTCTTTTTTTTTCAACGTAAGATTTGCACCGATCCTCGCGCAACGTCGATAAATTTTTTCACGCTTTATTGGGCCGAAATGGACCACTTTGAGTTTTACAGCATGTAGAAAATATCAGAAACCGGTCACTCGCGGTATCTTGCGTTGAAAGCCCTTGGTTTAATAAATCAGCTTCTTAAATCAAAACCCTGCTTTAGTTTTTTTTCGTCCCTTCTCCCTTTCAGCCAAGTGCATCGGAGGTGTCGTATTTCCGTAATGTTTGCGGCGAAAAAAAAAGGCCGGCAAAAGAAGGCCGCTCACGAAAATCGCATGTCAGCGTATCAAAATTCGACGACGGAGGAATATAATTCTGCACTTTATTTTACCGAATAACATATTGACATCATGCCGTGAAAACGCTAAGTCGACAAATTTCAGACGTAAAATGTAGCTCTCTGAAACAGAAGACAGGAAAAAAAGTAGAGAAAAAAAACTGGGTTGTGGAGGGGGTAGAAAAAAAGCACAAACAACATATTATATTAGATCCGATTAAACCGGAGAGTCAGAAATTTATAACTTCTCGATAATCATAACTTGATATCAGCTTGAAAGAGCGGCTATCGGAGCGAGCCATCTCCTTGATTTGGTTTTCCAAGTCTCGTTCTGGTTTTCGTACGACTAATTATACAAGCGGCGCACAACTAAATTTATAAGCAAAACGCCGCGCTACTCTTGCTTCCTGAATTTTACGGCGCGGAGCAACATTGTATTCCCAGCCGGTGCTTTCAAACCTGTTAACGAACTTGCAGATGGTTATCACCGTGGCCCGGCCGGTGCATTATCGCTCCGGCGAAAGGTCAGCGCGGAGCGCGAGCTGGACGCGCGAGCTTACCTGAAACAAAAGAGGAAGAAAAAGAAGGGTCAGTGAGATCCAGGATGCCTTCGCCTAATTTAATTGGTTGTTTGCAAGCCCGCAGGATGGGGGTATGGGAAGGGACCATTCGACCTTCGTACATTTAAGCTAGCGACCGGTAAAAGTATCGGGCAAGGTCTTCGACCGGCCCCTACATTTTCGACTCCTTTTCTTCGCTGGATAATATTATAAGACTCGTATTCCGTCATTCCAAAAGAAAGACGAGGCGGAGGCTCGCCTCCAGCCCGGCGATCGTGCTTTTTTCTCATCTCCTTTTTTTCTGCTCTTTGCATTTCGCCACGCAATTTAATTTGAGAGACGCGCTCGGAACAAATTTTGACGCATTAGAATATTAGACGCTGGCCCCGAAATTAAGAGGCCGAAATTTAGAGGGCGCGATGAAGAGCTCGTTGGCCCGGGCAATTTGCAGCGATTATGAGCAGTTTGGTGGCCGAGCTGGAATTAGACGTCGAAGGCGAGTCGATCGGCAGCGGTGTCGTATTCGCCGGCCAGTCTAACGGCCTCGCGCCGTTCGAGCGCGGATAACTTAATAACCACGGGATTTGAATATTTTAATGAGTCGTTGTAACGCGGCAAATTTATACCGAAGGCCTCTTCGCAGCCTTATTCGATTTGCATCAACTCGAGCGTCACGCTGCGCTTGGCCGCGACGCCAAGGAAATTCTTCAAGGGAGCTCGACGAGAGCATCAACGCGACGAGCAATTATTGGACCGAGGGAATCATTGTCACGCGCAAGGCTGACTCGCGTTTCAACGATGCCGGAACGTTGCGTCAAAGTGGGAAATCAATTAGTCGGCTTTTGTGTCGCAATTCGCTCGGCACAATAAAACGCCTGTCTCGCTCGGCTTTCTTAATTTCAATTGAAAGAAATTGCGGGAATCGCGACGGCACCGTGCACGTTACAATTTGTTGATCACGATCAAAGCGCGGCACCCGCGGCTTGTCAGTAGCTTATTTTTAAAGAATAGCGACGAGAAAATTTATTACGCGTCGTAAATGAAATATTCGGGCATTGAGTGGCCCTCCAGCGCTCGGACCTTCGTAAATCCCGCTCCTCACGTCCTTAATATCTTTCGCTAATGGATCCCGCTCCTATTCTTTTATCGTCCTTTTTTTACGTCCCTTATATAACGTTATCCCGTGGCTTCGCATACTTTCACACAACGTTGAGATTGAAATAAATGACTTTTATGCAAAGCCAGTTGTTCGGCTAATAGCGCGAAATATAATTTGATAAATAATTTCGTATGTTTTCAGTCAGTCATGCATTCTTCGGATGTTTTCATTACAATGGTTCTGCGAGTGTGTTTCAAAATTTATTGTGCAAATAAAAAAAATTTTTAATTGAAATTTAGAGGTCATAATATTTATAACGATATTTATATTCTTGCTGTAACTACTTTTCATTAAAAGATATAATTAAACTGACGTAGTTTATTTCAGAAAAAGAAAACAAATGAACAAATTGAATTTACAAAGTCTGTGATTCATTATGATATTTTTAAATATCAAATTGACTTAAATATCACATGTAATGGGACATAGTTGGTATGGCTGTCCTACTTTGATAGTTAAGCTAGAAGTTGTATTAGCTAAGTTGTCTTACAATGTGGACCTAATAAACCGGGACAAAGTTGTACTACAAGGCAGGTGTGATCTTATCTTTTAAACGACAAAGTTGTAAACCAGTTTCGGCCCAAAATTATCACTTCTGTACTTTTCAAGTACTGACCAAATGCAGGTATACAAATTTGTTAGTATAAATGGAAACTGCGGTATCAGTTTAGTACCAACAAGTATATCAATTGTGCCTTTGTAATTTTCGTTTTTCTTCTTTCCTAAAGAATAATCATTGAATTGACTTCAAAGTTACAAGCACTTCACTTTAGCCATAGAATAAATTAGATATTTATTTTTTATGCAGATACATCAGACAAATTAATCAGATTTCGCAATACTGAACAACAAATAAATATTCACAAATCAATAGGTGAAAACGTGTAATTCGACAAAATCATTTTTATTTTCTCCCATGTGGTTTAATATATTATTTCCTAGAGAAAGACTAAAATTATGAGTCGAGAAAAACAAAGTTCTATCAGGAAGATGATATTTAAAATCATGTTAAATGTTACGCACACATACACAATGTCTTGTCTCATTTTGCAATTAAATGTAGTAAAAATAAAATATTTCACGAGCAATAATGTAATTATATACGCATCTATCATTTTAACGATCTAATTCTTTCAGTGAAAGCTGCGATTGACAACTTTTTACGCACGCTCAATCAAATTATATCGCATTAAATAATTTTCATCAAAAAAGAAAAAAAAACGCATTAAGTAAAAACCTCTCACAAATAAAAAAACAAGTACAAGTAAAACATAACCGAAAGGATTATTACGATTTTGATTGCAAACGACGTCATCCACAAATGTTCGAAACCATTAACAAAGTTACATAACGGAATAACTAAGGTCTGTATTAGACGCTACTTTTTGCGCAATGATGCATACACCATTTTTATCGTAAGAAAAATAAAAACTGAACGATACAGTTTCTCAAAATCTCCCATCATCCCAGTCCCATTCAACGGTCATCGCAGAAACAATATCAAACAATTAACTCGTCCGAGCGCTCCGCATTTCTATACGAACGCAATGTACAATTTGCTCGTCGGATTTTGCTGAAAAGTGCGGGTGTAGGTTAATCGTGTATGCCACGGCGGACACGTGGTAATCGGCGCTGTCCGAGTGAGGTTTCCGAGCCGCGAGCTCGCGAAAAATTGGTTCCGCGGCCAATCGTACGAAGGGGGCCCGTGCAGCCGGGAAAGCGCTCGGTTATCAGGTATTCGTTTCGCCAGTGGGCGCGTCACGAGAGTTCGTAATTCGCGTTCGCATTTGACTGCGTGCTTATTACGCGCGGAATCCCGCGCCCGAGCGGATCGCCGACGCCGACGTTGGTGGCAGGCGAAACGAGCGAAACGCGCCGGCCACGTAACGCGTCCTTCGGGCGCGCGCGCCTAAAAGTCCATTCATTCCGGGAAAGCCTTGGCAACGGGAAGAAAATGAAAAAAAGGCGATCGCGTGCTGCGTTGGTTCGCTCGGAGGGAAATTGCGAGGCCGGCCTCGCCGTGCGCTGGTTATTGGACCCCAGTGGAAACAGCCTGGCTTTCGCGCACAGGTGATACGGTAATAATCAAAGTCGTTTCATTCGAGTTTGCGGCTAACTTGGGAGATGCGCGAGGCTTCGAGGGTAAGCCGGAGACTCGCGATCGAACGGGCTCGGCGTCGTTAGGATCTGATTATTTAGGAAAGTTAAGTTATCTTGGTAATTTCAGGTTATACAGTGATTCAGCTCGGTTGAACCATTGATAAGTTGGAGTGATTCAGTGAATGTAACGTTTTATTAATATAGTTTTGATAAGATTTGTTGATGTAGAAGAGATTTCTTTTTTGAGATTTTTGATTTTATTTTGGTAATGATAGTTAATTCGTGGGAAAAAAAAAAATATTTTCTTGACAAAGCATAATATTTGAATTATGTTATATTTTCTGGGTGCTAACTTAACTTTTTATGAAGAAACTTTTTTTTATTCTTAATAATGAACACATCTAAATGAGTTTTTTTTTAACTAAGTTGAGATTGTATTGAATGTATTGAATTTTGATTATTTTAATACTTAGACAATGTAACTTGTCTTCGTCACCTTGAAATAAATAGACTGCTAGCTTGCAAGTCTTAAGTAGAAAATTTAATTACATGTAGATATATTACTATCAAACCAATCATAACGAAGGTCTTTTTCGTTCCATTGGATATTAAAACTAAAAATTCCTTTTAATTAACTGATAATCAATCATTATTCTACACTAAGATCAGAGAATCAAAACTGTTGTATACGTCTGAGCAATTTACCACACGTAAATTTCAAATTACTTATAGCGAATTTCGTATGTTTTCAGAATAAGTATAGAGTAATCATTTTATCAACTCAACAACATATTTTGTGGAATTTTCTTCTTTATACAATTTGCTTTCAAACGTAAAATTTTCCGACCTTTTTTTTTATGTAGCCGAGAAGTAGTTTCGACGTGATTTTTCAACGTTACAATTGCGTGACGTCGTACAATGAATAACTCAAGAGATTCAATGCGTTCTTGAATTCCGCAGAACCTTTCTGAATTGTAAACCGTTATTTGCGTTACTTTTATTTTCACTATTATTTCTAAAACCGTCGATGCAATGTTACACACACCACAAAATATTCTCCTTATCAAATTTTATCAAAAATGATAATATTCAATACAAATTCCACTTGTCGATCACTTCACCGTAAAGCAACACACAAAATACTTTCCATAGAAAAGCGAAAGACTTTTTTTTATTTAAACAAAGGATATTATCTGTGCAGGCCCATTGCTTATAATTACGGCCATTAGGAATAGTTGTCTTTTTTCTTCTTTATTTAGAAAAATCTGCATTTTATTCGAATACGCTTGAATTAACAAGTAATGTTGATGCCGTGGTGTATACTTCGAATTTTATCGCTGGATCGCGGAGTGCACGATGCAGTGCATGACTGCATCTCGAGGGCATCGAGTAAGCCGAGAAATCACAAAGACGAGGCAATATTTTCCAAGATTGCGGCCGGATTATGCAGAACGTCTTGCGAGTTTAGGAAGGAAGCGCAAATATCTGTAAGAATTGCATATGCTGAGTGGCTGTGAAATAATAGAAATACGAACTGCTAGACTTTTATCGTCGGATAAGCGATCGGGAATCGTAGATTGCGCGCCGGACAGTCGCGCGCTTGTTGACACCGATCCATTCACCTGTCAAATTATAAAATTAATTATGCAAATCGCGCCGAAGCATCCACATTTAATTAACGGCAAGAAAACTTTTTAATTATGCGCCTTTCTCGACAAGCATCTCGTCGCGCGGGGAAACAAAGACGGAGGGAAAGACAGAAAAAAAGCCGTTTAGCGAACTGCGTTTCAAAATCCTTGACTTCGCGGTCCGTTAATAAGCGCTAATGGGGCGGCGTCGAGAAAAAACAAAGCCCGCGCACTTTTAATTAGATTTATTAACAGAAAACCATGCCTTTTGGGACGCCGAAATCTTTTATCCCGCAACAGTGTAAGCCGGGCGAAATGAAATGTTTTGCGAGCCCGGGTCAAAAGAAACAATCTTCTTTACACGATTTCGGACGGCGGTCGCTGCCTTGCGTTGGTTAATTGTGAAAGAAACGAAAGAACGGAACAAGGAACGACGGGCCTCGTCTTGCATGTAGTTCACGAATTCTCGGACTCGAGAGGCCCGCGTGACGGAGCCACGCTCACACATGGACGCCGAGACAAATCATTTAAAATGCTAACACGATCCTTTTTCATCGATCGGTGTCGGCTTGATAGGAACCAGGACTTTTTGCGTAAACATAATTAGGTGCATGTTTTTATTTACATAATTATTGTGTTACGCGACGGGGTCAGTCGTGCGCAGTTATTTGGAACGGAAATGTTGTCGTTCAATGTTACGGTTTTGATAGAAAGTTATCGCTCAGTGGCTGTTAGATTACAAACGTTTAAGATGTAAGTAACGTAAATCCTTGCGTAACTTTTTGTATTTGTAACCGAAGTCACGTCCCTTGCGTTCGAACGATAAAGTAAATTTGATTTTGTATTTAGTCGCAATTTCGCATTAATGCGCATCGTTTTACACGATGTGTACGGATAACACTTGGGGATATTTATCTTACAACTGAATTTTCAACGAATTACGAGGATATGTTAATAATTCCTGAAAGTGCACGGAATTGATACTTGGAGTTGTGCTGTTATTAAAATGTATCTGTTTTTGTTACTTAAACATGTAACTTTTGCATTTTCTAAAGAAATATTATTAAAGGAACTTTTCTTCTTAAGCAAAGTTTAAGAAAACAAATTCAATTTTTCATTTGGCACAATGACAAAGTTGAAATTTCAAGATTTAATTTAATTTTAATTTTCCACCAAGTATCCAAACACGATTACGCCGTAAAAATGAAATAATAAAATCGACAACACGTAGTGTTATTTACAACAGTAGTGTTATTTACCACGAATCACATTTACTTCTTCTTCACAATATACCACAACAATCGTTGTCAGAAATTCGTCACATAGAATAGGGACAAACCTAACCCACAATATCGATAAATTCCACCAACGTCCTCCGCGATCCAATTTGTCGAAACAGATCCTTGAAAGTAATTCCGATCCAAATACGAATTACATCACTGCGAGTCCCCCACAAATAGCTGAGTCTAATTTCAGCCGTGAAAATGAACTAATGGCTTGCTAAGAAAAAAGTCGCGAGCCGAACAAAAACGTGATCAATATTTATAACCGCGAATCGAGGAAGTCATTAAGTTGCACAAGCGCGCGTGGAGAATGGCCGTTTGACTTTTCAGCGGGACATTGGGGGTGTGCAAAATGTCGAGGGAGTAAACGAGGGTGTAATGAATTCCGTTTTCAATGAAATGAACAACGTAGGAGGCGCGTTAGGCCGCTATGAATTGCATTATGCCGCGTACTTGAATACGCGCGTGCACCGCTGCCTGCGTGCATTATTATTATCAATTCGGGTGGGGAGCGAACTGTCGCATTGTGCGATGAGGTAATACCCGTGAGCGTAAACACCGACTATCGATACATCGCTACTGGCGAGCGTTCGCCGCCTATGTTGCGTTACGAATGCGCAAGCAGGCTCGCCCGGTGAGTACTCAAACGAGAATATCATGCCAGGGTGCAGCCATCGAGGCCCCGTCAACTCTGCGAAAATCAGCCTCGAAAAGTCGCGCTCTTCTATGGGAATTACAACTAGAATAAATGAACGAACAATACAGAAAGCCCGATTATTGCCGCAATAAATACCACGCGGCATTTGCATGCCTTGGAGTACTCACGCCGAACAATCATAAACATCGTGATTACCACCGCTGCACTTGTACTTTGTTTACTCAGTCATCGAAAAAATCTCGTACTGCATTTCGGTATTAAGGTTTGAAGTGGAAAGTGAGCGGATACTCCGAGTGATTTAATTGCGCTCATGATTGCGACTGCGGTAACGCGTTTGATTTTAATTCAATTTGCGGGATCATTTAAATTTTCATCGGTGCCGCATCGTGCGGCGTTACGAATTCGTGGAACGCGCGCAGGATTTCATTAATTAACTCTCGTCACGCGCAATTTGAATAAATATTTTAATTAATAATTGCGACAAAATAGGTTGACAAACTTTGGCGTTTAATTGCACCTTTAATTCATTAGACATGTGGGATTATAATGTCACGTTGCTCAACGTGCACGGATGTGAATAAATATGTACCGAGCAATTTTAATCCACGTCCCGCGACCGCCGGTAATTAAAAGTTTGGTATTCGTAGTATCGAACGTACGCTCGAGGGACTTTGCGATTGCGGAAAGGAGGAAAAGAAGTCGATGAAATAATATACTATCGACGTGCTTTTCTTGGTCCTGCCTCGTGCTCGAGAGCTGTCATTCCGTGTTTGTGTGTTTTTAGTCGACGACCAGTGACAAGAATCTTAATTAAGATCTTCGCAAAGCTTATAACAATATGCGACGGAATATTCATTAGACATCCAGTCTGGTTAGAACTTCGAGCTCCCTTTTTATTGCGTTCTTTTGCACTCATGTTCAGGTCGATTAACAAAAAAAAACTTAGAACGATCGAGCTGCGATTTTTCGAAATCGCATGTCTGACATGTATCTCAATCTTGCAATGATCAACGTTAGAACTTACTCAGTCCGTTGGTCTAAATATGAAAATGTGAAAAGCGGAGTAACAGGCAAACAATGTGCCCCTTGTTTCACAACCTTGGAACATCGAATGGGTAACATTGTTCTTGTTATTGATTGAATTGACGAGTTATTGCAAGGAGGAAACCAGTTTTACAACATATCGAATTACTGGAGATTCACGAATCTTGACCGGAGAACGTCACGTGAACGAAAAAGAATAAGCGATGAAGCGGCAAAAAGAGCAAGTCCGCCATATTTAATGCTCGCGATCGGTACAAAATGTTGGCTCGCAGGAGGACCTGTTAAAATTCGTTTTTATCTAGCCCGATCTACAAACCGGATTTCATGGGCTCATATACGTTGTCACGTAACAGTACTTCATAGTTCTGTTCACTATTGCTTTTTATGGCTGTTTACAATTATCACGAAACGAATGATGTTACGTGTACTTTCGTGTGTTAACATAATGTAACTTTAAATTGAAAACAATTGAGTTTCTTGGCATTAATAGCAATAAAATAAAATAGTCAAGTCAGGGAGAATAAATTTTAGCATCTACTCCCCATAATAACATTATATGAACATTTCAATAATAGCAATTAAAAAATCAAAATCTGTAGGTTTAGAATATTTTTATGTTGTATCACCATTTTTAATTATTCTTATTGTTGGCATAATTTTTTTTTCTTTTTTACTATGAAGATTTGAAAGTATCGCAAATCATTGTCTGCTAACTGATTGTGTCCACTTTAATCTGTTTCTGATCTTCTCGGACGACGTAAACTCTCGGTGATTTTTACGGAGCAACATTTTTCTTTGATGTTCGCGATATACGAGAAATCTTTACTTATTGGACAGTTGAGTAGAATCTCGGAAGCGATCTGAATTTCGATCGTTAGGGTGCCGAAAATGGGCTCCACATGAAAAATGGTGCTCAGACCATAGCAATGGAGGGGGGTATCCGATTGGCAAAAACCGTAAAAGGCTTAAAGACTACAAATTCGGTCGGTGATACACGACGGAGCGTCACTCTTTAGTCATTATTTATGAATTTGCCGTTGTCGAAAAAGGTGGTCTCTGTCGGCCCCGCACTTAGATTTCACGTCGATTCGCGACTTCGGACAAAATATTTCGCAATCCAAGCTTACGTGCTCCTTTCGCAACGGGATCGCATCCATTAAGGATTACCATTCGATCTTTCATCGATAGTCATAAATTCCAGATTTATCTGATCGGATTCGGTGAACTCGTATTGTTGTCATTAAAGTGTAACAATGTTTTGAAGTGTCGACATCCTCTCTTTCGTCCTTTTACATTTATTACTTTTGTTTAACATAATTAATGAGAGAAAAGTTCAATTGTATCAACCTGATTAGAAAGCTCACAGTAAGACAATATATTCTTAGTATTTTTTTAATTCAGTTTATTATTAGAATATAATTAAAATATAATAGGTCAAGTTTTTTTTCGGTGGCAACAATATATTGAAGTTGGAGTTAATGAAGTTGTTTGTTAATATGCAGATTTTAATTTTTCATTCACCGGCACATTAATTTGAAGATCCACTAATGATTCAACTAACAAGCTGCTTTAAGTATATTCTGATCTTTACTCGAGCTGTCCTATAAAGGATAATTACGTAGAACTTTACAATTAGTAATCCAGCACCTGCCCACTGGCTTCAAAGAGTTTGTGGGCTGAATTCTTATGTACCACGATAAAAGTAATAAAAAGGTATTCATTCATTGATTCGATATTTTTTTTTTTTTTTTTTTTTTCATAGCAACAACCAGAAAAGGTATTGCGTTTAGTTGAAATTTATGTATGTTGATATTACTTCGAAAAAACATCTTTTTCTTACTGCCTGTTATAAAGAGAATGCAGTGTACCAAAGTGCAATGTCGAACGAGAAAGGCAAATACACTGTATGCTCTTAAAAATAATGGCATTATATAAGAATGTACGATTCTGGAATTTCTTTCATCATTTAAAGTATAACATACTTCGGTACGAAAATTTGTAATTACACATAAAGTGACATAAGTAGTATGGCAGCATACAAATAAAGTAATAAAATTACTATCTCCTCCACTGTGAAAACAAGTGTTTTGCAATACAATAAATTTGTCCGCAATTTTATTTAGGAAACAAATTAGTTTTTAATCTAAGTGTTTACAAAGTTAAACCTCGAATTTGTTTGATTTCAAAACAGATTCGAAACACTTGGTTTGTGCAGCATGGGAAAAAGGAAATGCAAATATCAATATCAAACTAACAGAACAGTAGGATAAAAAACGTTCCATCCTTCTACGGAATGCAAGTTATTTGAAACACTATCGAAGGATTTCCGTAAGAATAATCACAAGCTTCATCGACTGGGGAGATGAGGCAATTATGCTGCGTTACTGGTTTCAGCACGTGCGGTTATAAAGCATTCACAAAGAGCCAACCAGATACGCAGTTTCCGAACGTGCGATCGAATTCATGTATTAGCTACCGGTCATACATTAATTGCTCTTCATAATTTAAAACGGCACATATAAGGTACCCCCTTGGCTTTTCAGGCAAGTAAAAAATGATGCATTACAATCATGTTACACGTCGTTATAAATACGACGTGTTATATGCATGCCTAATATGTACATACAATCGTAACTTCTCTTCAACATTTTTTTACGGCATCGACTTTTCATTTCCGCTGTTAAAAGAACGTATAATTTGTACAGATTAATATTTGCACAACCCCTCTTCAACCACGGTCGAATCAACGTGAAACGATCAAAATATTTATGAATTTTCAAAATCGGGTTTCGAATACGAACGTAAGTAGTATTTTGATGAATGTAGCTCATAAAGATAAAGTTAGAAAGCGTTATTTCAAGGTGGATAATATATTTCACGTTTGTGTAGGATGCCTGGGTTGCGAGTGACGCTGGATCAAACGTAAGTGAAAACATTGATTGATATGATTTTCACTAATGAATAATAACATTGCCAGCCACCCGCAATACGAAATTCGGAAACCTTTTTCTCGTGAGCCGCATTTGAAAAACAAATTGCGTCATTTTGATTGATCTCGTGGAAAAAACAAATTTTTCAAACGTCAAAATAATATATAATAAATACGTATCCCGTGTCTTACAGAACCAACGTACACAAACGATAATGAATAAGATTTAGAATCTCGACAATGTTTATATTTCAGATATCGGTGTTATCTAAAACAGCTATCCGATATTTGCACAGTCAATGCACCTCTATCTCAGAAATTCCGTCGCACAACTTTCGTTGCTGGGAATTGCTCCACAAAGATTTCCGAGAGAACTCGAAAGGTTCGATTATTGTGATATAAAAGACTACTCGGCGATTAGATAATCCCCTCCGACCATCCCGTTCCTGCTGACTTGATTGTTTACGATTGAAATAACGTTACTTGCAAAAGAAGTACACCTCGTTTCATACAATCACAATCATAATTGATCAAAGCAGGCCAGCTTCGTGCCGCTTAGCGATAACGCTATCTCCGAGGCGAGGGAATACAAAAGCACTCGCAATCATAAATACTTTGTTATTAAACAATTCGCGTCTGCAGTTCTTTGTTCTTTCCAAAGCAATAATTCATTAGAGGAAGCGTTGATGAGTCCGCGCTAGACATTAATCTCCATTGTCGTGAAAGCACGTAACGAATTCGCAGGATTTAATTACATGACAATGTGAAAATTAGCGCTGTGACTAATTGTCCACGAGCCAAAACAAGAACCAATTAAAAAGCTAATTCGAACGCGCGGTCGCCTTGTGATTTGATTATCCGTGATATTAATGACGCGAGGTGTAATGTGCGTGACGTGAAAAAGTGTCAAGAAAAAAGCGGGCCTACGCCGACGTTCAATTTTCACAATCCAATTAATAAATCAACCGGCGATTCGGAAGACGCCGGCGCGAGGTTCCCCGCTTTTCTTTCGCCGAGCGATTTCGTCATTTATTATGCTTATTCATCCACCCCCGCTTAACGTTTAGGCGTAAAATGCACTCGAACGCTTGCGATACGGGCCTCGTCCGACGAAACATTCATTTCGATTTTCATCGTCAATTCAGACGTTTAATCACTTTCATCACTCAGCTTGCTCAATCCAATATGGCCGTATGCTAATCCAACTTTTATCCCGGGACAATAAAAAATCAACGTACGCGCGACGTTCGATTTCAAATGTATTTATTCAACGGCGTCGATTCGCATTTAAGGTGAATTCATTGCTGTAAATTTGAACGAAATAGTTGGCCGCGCATTCGACGCGTCGCGACTTTGCAGCAATGAAGTCACCTTTAAGCGGCCGAACGCGACAAAGCGAAATCTTTATTGTCGACAATTAGACGAGCTCGATAAATAATCCTCTATCTCCTTTTTGCGATCAATTACCCGCTAAAGTTCAATGCGATTTATTTGTTTTCATCGACGAGGTACAGGTGGCATGCCGGAGCCGAGTCAAGGATCCTCGGCTCCGCGAGTTTTCTGATGGAAAGGTATTGCTGGGTAGTATTCTCGATGCGACTATGCGTGCCATTGACTAGTACGTTTGCACAAAAGGCAGAAACACTTGAAAAAAAGGAAGAAAGGAAGAAAGAGAAAAAACCGTCAACTATGATTACCGGTAGGATACGTCTTTCCATCCTCGCGTCGCGAATCTTGGCGGGAAGAAAAACGGACAGAAGCGTTCCATCGAATCGAAAGCAAGCAACGCAATTCGCCGTTAAGTGGGACTAATTTGAGATTAACGTTTCATCGCGTGTCGCGAGTTACGAGCGTTGCTTCGGACTAATTGAAAAGCCCGGCCGGCGTTGGTTTGTTTGGCCGAAGATGCGCCGGCCGAGCGGAATGCACCGCGGACAATCGTATTGTACATTAGCGCGTAGACAAATGGCCAAGGCTGAAGTCGGCTGCGAGGCAACAACGAGAGCGATCGGCTGCGTACGTGGGAACGGCAAATTGCCGGCGCGGTCGTGATATTAAATGATAATTTATACGA
>JABFOV010003896.1:0-15085 GCA_022817685.1 Aradophagus sp. ZL-2020
TAAAAACAAAAAGTGCATTCAAGATTGATTTTTCTTATTAAAATATGATATGCTTAGTAACCGGTTAGAACGGGTTAACTGTAATCGATTTCCAAAAATAACCGTAATCGTAACCGTAACCGTAACGTTTAGAAAGTCCGTAACCATAACCGTAATCGTAATCGTTATTTAATTGGGTTTAATTCCATGATTTTTATATCAATTTTATAGTATTAAAAATTTGTGTATCTCGATGCAAAATAAGAAAAATAAACATGTAGACCGAACATAAAGTAAAAATCTAAATCCTAAACGTTATTTCAATAAAATATAATTCAATTACGATAATTTTTACTTAATTGCTGTCAGACTAGAATTACATTTCTAAGTAGAAATATCAATAACTAGAAAAAATGTTATAATTGAAAGATAAGATAAAATATAAAGACAAAGTGACGAACAGAAATAAAAGCAATTTACATACAAAACGATAAGCAATAAATAGAAAAAGAAAAGTTGGTGGCATTATAAATGCGAATTTTGGCAATTTCTATTCGACGAAAAATTAAAGACAAACATAGTAGTGCGTTGCCTAGACAAGACAAATTGGGTCAGTGGAAATTACGGTGCATGAGACGGATCGTTCCGTTTTGTTGCGCTAGGAATATAGATGAAGTAGAGAGACTATCGGGAAATACTAATTATGTTGCGAAATCGAGTACTCGGTGCGGATTGGCAAACAAACCGTATGATATAAACTGGTCGCATTCATAAGCAATGTAATTTTGCGTTTTGCCTTTGTCAGTCTTATTTGCGTGAACATTATTGGGAATATATAATCGGCGACACCGGGTGGAAAGTTTGGCGAGATGTTAAGTGAAAATTTAGAGGCGATAGTTAATTAAGCGGATGCTGCAGAATATTATTCGGATCTAACCATTACATTTCGATCTCGTTCCGAAATTATGCATTATTTAAACCCCAGGTTCGACAATAAAAATGTAACAGAAATTATTTGTAATTTACATGTTTTCGTAAATTGAATGCTAATTCATTATTTGTTCATTAGTAAATAGACATCATTTCAATTACTAATTTGATAAATTAAGTTCAGATTAAATTAATGAATGTTAATGATAATTAAATGTAGTGACAAGCTATCGACATACAATTATTCAGTGTTTTAGGTTCATTATTTTATTTGCATAATGATAATGATTAATGAATGTGTATTTTCACAAAGCAATTAAATGATTATATGGTTTTCAAACATTCAATTTACTCAGGCTTTAATTTTCAAATTTTAAATTTACTTCTGTGTAATCACCGTAGTAAGTATTTGTGAAAGCAAATACAGTATATAATTTAGGCTTTATAAAGGCGCTAACAAGGGTCCATTAAAGCTTACGTATATAGAAGAGGCAACGAAGGGCTTTCATGGATTCTGCACAACTGTTTCATTCAGCCCTAGTAGTTTGTATGTAAAACTTTATCCTGAAAAGCTAGGCCTGTCTTAGGAAACTTTCATGGTATTTTATAGCATACCTAGCAGTGCATTGTTACGAACATTATTGGAGCTTTTAAATACTCTTATTAGTGGATAAATAGATTTAACGAAAAGAAACTTAATACATTTCTTTCTAGGGCGTGAAAACCTGGACCCTATCTAGGCCCTCAATACATACTTTAATTCAAACGATATTATTCAAAGAGTTTCTTTATATATTATTTTCTGTCTGAGGTTGTATTTTCCGCGTCTCCTGTTATAAAATTTAAATAAGGAAATTCGTCCCCCATTCACAATTTTGACAACTCTCTTTACTTTTCCATCAAGCGTCCCGTCACTTATAATTGTACAGGCCTCTTATTTAGTCGCAACCCCGCATTCTTCCCCCGACAAACGGTCGCGAGGAATCCACGCCGTACATTTTGTTCTAATTTATTCAATGCCACGACGAGCGCGCTTCGTGGTCCGCCGGCATAGCAATTATATGAACACCGAGCTGTTCGTCACTTGCATGGGGTTCCATTCCATCCAGAGCCCTACGGCCCCCGCTCCGTCTTCACGTCATCCAGCTCTTCGGGGTGAAGTTAGACGACCTCGGTATCGCGCAGCTACTTAAAACTTCTCGAACTTGTCTTGTCCTCTCTACACTCTCTTGTTTACTTAGCGTCAGTCAAGTGGGTTTGGCTTAACTCGAAGTTTACCTTTGTTCTTGCTCGTGACTCTAATAGCTACCGTGAAGGCAACTTTTAAGTTTGACGCGCCCCGAATGGGTTCGGCGGGCCAGTGGCAGGTTAAAAATGTAGCCATTCGTAACTAACCGCAAAAACCGACGAAGGAGATGACTTACGGTAGGAGATAAGGATCAGCCGTGGTGGCGCTGATTTTACCTTGGGGACCGCTTGGTGACACGAAGAGGCCATTTTTTGCCAGTAAAATATCCTCCGGTTCGAAAGCTTCATTCATATTTCAGTCGCGCAATTTGCTGTCTGACGAAGACAAAATTCTCAGGTAGACTTAATCTATACAACCGGCTTCCGTACAGAGATAACACAGTGATATTACTATGATGGCACACCTGTATCACATAGGTATTACATGCTTATCTCGAACAGTTCTCGGTAAATCAAAATTGTTTTTTCAGTATGATATTGCTGTAATATCACGTAACATCATACGATCTCACAATGATTCCATTGTGAGATAACAATTACATCTCAAAGCGATATTGTAAATATATCACTGGAATGTTTCCATGATATTACAATAAAATTTCTGGTTTATAACCATATGATATCACGGCAATATCACTCTAAAGAGAAATTTTATTCACGTGTGCATACATTATACTGATAGTTTGGGAATGTTCAGTGGAAGTTCAGTAAAAGTTCAGTGGGGTAAAAATATAATGAGAAAAACTTATCACACTAAAATATTACAACCTGATATAAGGTGTAACGCGTGGTATCGATATGGTCCTGATCAGGTAACTTTTCATTTTTAGCGCCATGCAGGGGCTTGATCAGAAAAAAATGCCCGATTAATGCCACATCGATGTCGTGCGTTACACCCGATATCAGAGTCTGATCGGGCCATGTAATTTCTACTTGAGCATTTCAGTAGAATCGAAGAGTAATACGTGCAGCTTAGACTGTAGTCTGTGCAATCTACGTCTCTAAATGCACTGTACAATGTGGTTGTTCTGTCCTCATTGTAATTTTGAATAGTAATGATATAATTTGATTTTATTGTGATGATTTAGTTCTTATATTGTTCAGTCAACTTAAACTCAACGTTGATTTCCTTAGAGTATAATCACAACTACTAGAGTGATATAAAACCAGTATAGACCCTAGTAGAAATTGCAAAAATTGATAGGGCCCTGATGCGGATGTAACACATGGCATCAATATGGCCCGGATCAGAAAATTTTTTCTTATAATGGTCCTGATAAGGACAAATTTCTTGATCAGCGCCATATCGATGCCGTGCGTTACATCCGTATCAGAGCCCTATCAATTTCTACTAGGGGATTTGAATATTGAGATTCAATTTATATTCGAAAACAGATTTTACGAATTACGAATTTTAAACTAACATTTAAATAGATCTTATATTTCCATATGAAGATCAATCAAGCTGACAAAATTGTATTTTTTTTTTCTTAAAGTATTTAGAAGGCTTTAAAAGTAACTTAAAATACTTATATATATGCAAGTTAATAAAGTTTCCGAGACAATTTTTTTTTTAATTCAAGTTTCACGCTCCATTGATATTACATTTCATAATTATACGTATTACAAGTTTCTTCAAATTCATCTTCCATAACAAATGTCATCGCAAATGTATTACTTTTACTTTGCAAAGTTTAAATAACCACATCTACATTTTTCTTTTAAAAATATTACCTGCTCTAAGAGCTTAAACTGTTCAATCTCGTTACCCGTTTTCCAATTATTCACCTAAATCTGAACTCTCATCTACCCGCAATCGTTATCTTCGAATAACCATCTCAAAAAGATGAAACCTAATATTTCAACGTCAAATTATTGTTCTAGTTTCATCGACTTTAAATTATTTTCTACAAATCACTCGATACAACTCACCTTAACTATCAAATCATCACCTTTACTTAATCCCACCCGATATACTACTCTCTCGCAGTCCTAAACTCATCGCTTTCATTTCGTTAATAGCGTTTTGTCATTTTCATTCCAACATCCCTATTCAGACGCCCACTAAACATTCCCTTAATTCCACTTTCCGTCCTTAATACTTCCCGTGGTCCACCGCACCCCGCCTGATTTTACATCCAAATATCTCAAACCGTGCGAAAAACATTTCGAAGATTGCACAGGAGAGAGTCTGTTCGATTTTTTTCAACGCTTTCTTCGCCTAGCCAATTACAAGGCAGGGTAAATGCTGCCGGTCCAGACGTTGCAATCAGAATAAGAGGCAAAAATCGCGCCTCGTTTCGGAATCATAATGCACGTTTTATATATGTTTTGTGTACCGAGTTGTGCAAGGTATTAGCGCGAGATTTCTTGCCGAACGCGAGCGGTAAATTTATGACGGATAATTATTTTCGGGCAGGATTAAGTCGCAGAATTAAGGGGCCGTGCGAAAAACCTCGGCAGAGGACAAATGGGGGTCATTTTTTAAGCGACGAAAAATTGTAACGGATGAGGACAATTATTTGCGCATATTTAAAGGAACCCACTGGTCAATGAATAAAAACATCAGTCAGATAAAGTGACGCTTTTCTCATGTCTTCTTATTTCTTACTCCATGTCCGACGAAAAATGTATTCATGATTACAAATTACAGGCGATGTTTATTATAGGAATAATTAAAGCAGGAAAGGGAGGGCCCGATCTGAGCGCGCCGGTGGGAAAATTCGTTCGAAAACCAGCGCAACTAAGTAGTAGAAAAAAATCTCATTAAAGTAAAATAACAAATTTCTTCGCGATGATCGCATTTTATAATTACATTGGCGAATACATTCAAGCAAGAAGGTTTTCCAATTTGTTCCGCACGGAGTGAAAACAAGACCGACGCGAGGCGGTAAAATATTTGTTTGTCTTTTTCGTCTGTTTACTTTTAATTTTTGCGTCGAGTGTTAAATTACCGTTGCGATTTTTAATGCGCTTTTTGTTCCAGGGACAAGTGTCTTCGGTGTATCGTGATGCATGAGAAGCACAGGAACGTTTTGCAATTCAAAGAAAGTGAGTACTCATTTGTTTTCTTTCCTAAAAAAAAAAAAAAAATAAAACGCACAGAAAAACGAAAAAATCGTTAGTTTTACGACTGAAAGTTCGTCGAACATAAAGTTAAAAACTTTGTAATGGAACGATTAAACACGTAGCATTGTTTACGAACGTAACTAAAATTGTGAATAAAAGTATACTTGTTTGTAAACAGGGAATTAAGGGACACCTTATGATTTCAAAGAAACACGTAAACATATCGCTTTAAATGTAAACTTAAATATGAACTGTTGTTTGTTTGTAAACAAAACTATGTTGATTGTAAAACGTAAGTTTACAAACGAAGAGCACTTAAAGTAGGAAATGAAAACAACATTGTTTTCGTCTGTAAATAATGAATTAATGGCGTCACTTGTTTGTAAACATATGTATAAACATGTCCTTTAAATGTAAATCAAAATATAAAGTACCATTTGCTTACGAACAGAACTAGGTCAAGTGAAAAATGTGTTTCGAGCAAAGCTGTTTGAAATAACATTTAAAGAATCATTTAAACGTTAATAAGTATTCAAACAAATAAAACAAAATACAAGTAGAGAATAACATGAGACAATAAAAGATTACGAGTAGCAAAATCGTTTCCAAATGACCGCAATTGTTCACGACATTAATGTGCAAGCAAGATAGAACAACGATTCTCATTCGAAAGTGTTACGTGCTACGCCTTAACTTTTTCAATTAACTTTTCCTTCTACACATTTAAACGGTTTCGACGGTTCGACGAACTTTTAGTACATTTGCGGAATGTGGTGGCGCTTGAGTTGGCGCGAAAAGACAAGTTTGAAAAAGTTAGCGGGCAAAAAATTTGGCCGTATGGTTGAATGCTAGTCGGTAATGTAGGAACCTAGGCGTTCTGTTTCACCTTAATTGCTTTCTTAGCGCGCCAACTTGTTTTCTTATCGCTGCGCGCGAATTTACACAATCATCAATCTGCTTTCTTAATAGAAGGTGGACGGTTTTGAGTTCAGAGTGATTAAGTTCTCGACCGTTTAGTTGATTTATAGGTTATGTTTTTATCGAGTAAACTGTATAAATTATATGTATGTTATAAAAATATCAAGCGGTAGATAACAAAACTAAAAATAAAGTAGTTCGAATTAAATTGACGTAAAATTAGTTTACTTTCGATGTTGTAGTTAAAAGCGCACATAGGAAAAATATTCAATCATGAAAAATTTGTAACATGCATCAAAAAATTCATGTCGTTTGTGAGAATTTAAAAGTTTTTCAGACATTATGCTAATGAATCAATTTAAAAATTGTAATTGTTGTGACGTTTTGTTATTATTATAATAGTTGGCGTAATAATAGTTATGATGATCATAATGATCATGATAGTCAAGAATACGAAAAATCGACACCTATTGTAACGTGTACAATTTCATGTAGTAAATTGCTCACGATATCATATTGTAACTAACTTTAGTCAATGACGTTGCTACATTGCTTTATTTTAACCAGTAAGCATGATGGAAATTTCACAATCCATATTACATAATATCGTTTTCTCGGTGTATGTAATGACGATCGATAAACAAATAGTCTTGTCATTAATAAATCTTAATATTTACCATATTAAAACCAGAAAATTATTAATCACAAGTTTAGAATTATTACTATTAAAATTTGCAATTATTTTCATCCGGTTGTCTATTTTAACCAGAGTCGTAGTTTTCGTAAAACCGAATATACGCCATTTCACACAAAATCACAGTGCATAAAAGCCGTATCTCGGCAAGATTTCGATGGATTGAAAAAGTAAAACGAGTGTGTCACGATTACAGCGGCGTGTGTACAGTCGGAGCCTAAGAATTTGGACGCGGTGTGCAGCCAATTGCTCGGGGACGATGCATTGAATTCTTTGTTCCGCATCAATGCCACGCCGTCGCCCTGCCCCTTCCGGGGTCCGATGGAATTCACGTACAGCCACGGCGCCGGCGGTGTATGCAAGACGCCGCCGTCTCAGGTGGAGGCATGCACTCAGGAATCCCGGCTTCTGTTGCGATATCAAGCCTGCGCCGACGTCGAGTCGACCGAAAGCTCAGGCAAGTATTGGCATTGCTGCATATCGTTGCGTTACCGCGACAATGAACGGCCGATGATAAATCAAAAGCCGCGGAGCGTTGCCGAGCGGCGCATCGATCCCGCGGCCAAGCACGTACGTTCACCGAAAAACCTTCGATACCGGCACATTGATCGCGCCAATTGACATCCACCATGAACGCACGAACAAACAGCGCCCGATGTCGCGTCCTCCCGAGTCATCGCCATTTCGCTTTGCGCTGTTTTTCATTGATTACCTCGTCGCGCACGATGAGAGATAATTTGAAGATGATTGTCGACCGCAAGCACAAATGTTCCAGCAGTTTGTCTCTCTTTCCGCGATTATTATTTTTGCTCCTTCGTTCTACTTTCTTTTACGTCGCTTTTGTTAACTTTCTTTATTTCTTTATCGCAATAATAAGTACGACTAATGTTTTATTAAAGGAATCCAGAGAATATTTTACTCAGAGATGCAAATTGAAACAATAACATTTTTAGGTTGTAAATTATTTTATTCAAAGTTTCATTCATTTCTTCAGCTTTTTTTCAGTATTAGTAGTTTAACGTATTATTCTAATAGCTATTGTCGTTTCCGTCTGTTAGACCGATGTCATGATTTGAACTTGTTTGTTTTTTCGTTGAGATTTTGAGTTTTTTTTTTATTTCGGTTTTCAGACGCTATATGAATTTTTGGAAGTTTTGCGTTATGTTATAATTTAATAAGATTTTATTAGTTGTTAATTGTTAACTTTGAAATCACCTTCATTCAGAAGAATGGTTACAGATAAATAACTTGTTTCAGTATCCGACTCTAGCACAGGACTTTTAGAAATATTATTTTCCATTATTAAATCTAAAGAATATGTTTCTCAACATTATTTATAAAATCATCCCTGGATTATAAATAAAAAAAATGGTACACGATGGCATTAAATAAATTTTATGCTTATTCTAATTTCTCTTAACCTGCATCATCACTTTACATTTTTAAGTGCTGCCTTTCTTGTTTGATTAAAAAGTTGTGTAATTTTAATGAGACAGCTATACATTTCATTGAAAAACCGAATGATAAATAACACAATGGTCTTTCGAGCCGGATTCAGATTATAGATATTAAAGTACAAACTTCGACAATAGACTACTTATTTTTTCTCTGTCTGTATCACTTTATTGTTATTTCAACTCACTGGATCTTTCCTGGTAATTTCCCATGGAATATCATATTTTTCAAATGCAAAATAAAATCAATTTATAATAAGAACAGCTTTTGCATTTTCTTAAAGAAATTATTTCACGAAAAAGTTAGGTTCTTATATCTCTACATTTCTTCTTCATTAATTATTACAAATTGAAACCCAAACCCTTTTTATATAAAAATATACCACGAAATGAGATGTCAACACAACCACTGCTAGTTAGTTTGCCAAACGTGTTTGCCTCCTGTCATCTTGTGAGGCTTTAAGATGGAATTTTCAGACAGAGCCACTACACCATCAATGAAATTTATAACTGCTATATGCGTTAATTAACACAACTTCTGTCACTCGAGCGATGGTCAATAAACTGTAACAGAAGCAATGAATGATTAATGGTACCGTCGATTACCTGCCGCAGTGTACGAGCAACTTTGACAAACAGTTTTGTCCAATTATCGGCCTTAATTGCTATGTGACAAAACATGCAAATTGTAATTATGACTTCTTCAATTTAATATTTTTCAAAAAATGTCTACCACATAAAACACTTCAACCGTGAGATACTAATAATTTCTCTAAATTTAATTTTCTAGAAATATTTTTTTGGTAATTTATTTGATTACTAAATAATTAAATATTCAAAATCTTATTTGGATATAATTTTTCACTAAATGTTATGTTGCGTTCCAAATTCAAGATTTAATTCGAAAATAATATTTAGTAAAATATTTTCAAAAATCAATCTTTTAAATTCGAAGGTTGACTCAATATTGATTCAACTACTTCCACAAATGTAACTTAACTTTGAATCAACATTTATTCAACTAGCGAATTCCCTTAGAGTATGCGCAGGTATTTCGGATAAAATTTTAAGTTTTGTTTTTAAGTTTTTATTTTTGTTTTACGTAAGAAATGTGACAACATGCGAAGCATTCCCTTTATTTCCTATTCACGTACTATTCACTACATCAACATCTCCACTCAATCACCTAATTCGTTCATTACCATCGATTCAAAAATGTTATTGATTTTCCAAGAAGAGTGCGTGATTTTGTTTTGCAAGCAAGTGCATGCAAATACGCTCTTAGTCTCGGCTACCGAAGGGACGAATAAATGTATGGAGGCGAAAAAAGGGGGGTCGTTTGAAAGCAAAATTCCGTACGTGCGACGAGTAAACGAGCTCAGGGTTTGGAATTACGGCGAAACTTTCTTGAAAACGTATGCAAATTATAACACGCGTTCGCCTGATTATAAACAGAGCGCGCCTGTAATATCTATTAATTTTGTGAAATTTGCGAAAAGTTGCTGGCAGGGGGGCGCGGGGAGTGAACCCCGGCAAAAAGCCGGACAACTAGCTTCGAGAATGTGCACTGCGCGCAGTCGCCGGTCGAATTGCGCGTGGAATTCCCGCGGTTGACCTCAGAGAACATTATTCGACCGGCGACGAGATCGCGGCCGTCGTCGCCGGCCGCCGTTATTTGCGTCCGAAAACTCGGACCGAAAAATTTACAACTCTGGATAAAATACCGCAATGGCGCAAACCGCTTCTCCACTGCCTTAAATTCTTAAAATTGTGTCGCACCGTTTCTTTTTGTCCTTCGTATTCTTAAGGCGAAGTCATGATATTTCGCAATATTTGTCCGAAGTTGTGATATTTGCGAAATCCGAATATTTCGTGTTATCGCGGATTTTTAACGATTACAAGCGAAAGCGTGAAGAAATGTAATTTCGAGTGCCTTATTCTGATGTGGCAGTTAAAAAAAAGTAATGCACGTAGTTTATGTATCCCTTTTTGAACGGTTATTAAATTTTTTTCCTCGATGTGGAGGGTTAATTGATTAATCAGTCAATTGATATTTTTGGTCAAATTCGTTTAAAAATGTTTGCACGGCGTAATTGCAATTGAAATTTTTTGCCAGGCGGGACGGTTTGTTAAATTGCAGTCGAAACGGTGCTCGATTTTATACGTCAATGTATCGCGAAAATGAAATGTAATTGCGGCGTAATCAAATTACAACGAATTTCAATTAAAAATGTTTGGGCGCATTCGAATACCGATGTCCTACGGAAAATACTTCACTTAACACGTCGCGCATTTTTCCTCCTTTCGTCCTTTCTCACCACTTTTTTCGCCTTTTTTGCGGCTCATTTTAGGTCCTTTATACCGACATCGAATATGCAGTTAAAGCGACGTAATGTAGTCTCGTATGTGGCAAATTTATATCCTCGCATTGTGAAATGTATAACGTCACATTACGACTTGCATTGAACGCAGTAACTGAATTGAAAAATTTTATTCCTTCCCAAGGCGCATCATGAACTTATTAAAAAATAATAATAATAAAAGTAAAAAGAAATGACAGCGCTATTGCCGCAGATTCACTCATGTCAAACTTTTATCATTCATCGATCGTTTGAAAATCGGTATTATTTTGGGAACGGGAGCAGAATTGCTATTTGTATACATGAATGTGATATTCAAGAAGTTAGCAACTTATTTTAATGGGATTTAAAGTTCACGTTCAAAAACTGGATTTCTGCGGCCAAGTTGAAATCCTATCTTCAGATAAATCGGAATATCGGGGATTCAACATATAAATTGTAGTGACATTTGGATTTATGTTAGCATGTGCAGAACCGTCACTTACTTTGATATTGGACTCTAGACTGTCAAAAGAAACTTGCACATTTCCAATACGTACTAACATTGAGAAAATATTATTAACATTCAGTAAGTAAAACTAAATGTTTAGTTGAAACTGTAACAACTGAATAATTTAGTTAACCTTTTAGTTTCGGATGGGTATAAGAGAGAACGTAACTTTACGGTGATACATTTAAAGAGTTCGTACGATCAGGAGTCTGTTTTTAGAAGACAAAAATTAAAAGAAAAAAGAAAAACGAAAAAGTAAATATAAAAAATTGAGTTAATACGTATATTAGTATTTCTTGGTTACATTTTTACTTCTGCCAACCAAAACTAATATAGAACAAATTAATGTTTTTTAAATATACTATTTATTTATCTGAATATAAATTAACAAATGTTTAGTTCTTTGTATTTATCTTATCTGCGTATGTTAAATTCACCAGGTGGAAAAAGGCAAGAATTGTAATAACCAAAAATATAAAGTTCTAAAACAAAAAACAAGAACTAAGTATGTTTGAACCTTTATATACGTATATTGTGCTATTCCTCATATTTGAAGTTTTCAAGGTGAAAAATGTTATGGATAAAACTACTTTTCTAATGTCATAAATAGTGAACTTTGTTTACATTATATTAACCGTTATGAACTTTTAACTGGTCGATCAATAATTTTTATACAAATATTATTTGTTTGTTTACTCTTTCTTTGTTTGTTTTCCTTCTTTGTCACATTTGTAAACATCAACATGTACATTTACAAACTTTTTGATAAATAATACTAACAAATCATAATTAGAGAAACTGTTAAATTTCTGATTCTTTAAATATTTAACAGAGTCTTATAATCAAAATAATCACATACGACAGCCAAATCAGTTTATATTTTCCGTCTCTTCTCAATAACAAGGAAAAAAATAAAGAGTGCATGTGGCTTTATCTTGGAGTAAAAACATAAGAACACAACTACTAAAAAAGTAATTTTGCGGTAGGTAAATGAAATAAATAAAATAGTAGTCAATGGATTATGAATGTTAATAAGAATGGAAATAAAAATTGTAATTTTGACAGTTATTTTACCGTAAAGTATAGGTTTAATTTTTTCATTTCAAATGATATAGTCTACTTTTGTAGTTTTACGATTACTCATACGTTAGCTTGATGATCGAGAACTTGACATGTAAATTCCAACCAGTAAAATGAGTAATTTCAACAAGAATAACAGTTGTAGATAACATTCTCTTTTCTCTGTGTTCATTATTTTTTCTATTTACAACTCGTGGTGTTTGTCACGTGGCAAACTTCACCTTCATACCTTCCTGCCCCTATCGGGAAGCTCGTCAAAACTGAAATTCCAGAAACAAGACCACCTCAAGAAAGTCCTTAGGAAATAATCTGATGGAAAATTGACCACGAAATAGCCGCGGCCGAGAGTTAGCCGTGGAATTTCGTAGGAATCGTCGGGGCATTAATGACTCCTTCTCGGCGGTACAAAGGCTCGATACCCTCGTCTCGTCTCGGTGCGCTGTTAATTAGTTTGCGTTAAAACGTACACGAGAGACGCTATTTCGGATATATTTGTCCGTCAACCACAATTTGTGATTATAACTTTGATCAGTGTACTTACCCAAATTATGTTTGATTAACGCAGACGTGGAGTTAGAATGTCTGGCTACGTGGAAGGACGGGAGCTCTCAATATCTCGTGGTTCGCTTAAATCAAGCCGGCATAGCCGCCGACGAGAACCGATACCGGTGTATCCTGTACGAAAAGTTGCCAAACGCAACCTTGAAGCTCGCGCAGAGCGGCGAGGCATCTTGCAACGGACTCACCAACACCGCCGAGGGCTCGCGCAATTTGCAGATGCGGCAAAGTAAGTTCCTAGCGTGACACAACACTCGAAATAAACCGAGGTAATAACCCGACGATGCCGATAATTAAGGCGCTGTCAAACGGCCGAAACCGGGCGTAGCGATCGCGCCATCTAACGTCCGTCCCAGTCACGGTAAACAATGTTTGCGAATCAATTTTCATTGCAATCTCCACGGTTTACTCGAGTCGATTTGCCGGAACTTCAATCAAGAACTCACCGCGCCATCTGGCAATGTTGATTTCCCGGGTAGATGGCGTCGTGAATTTGTGAACAGCAATAGGAGTTGATATTATTGTTTTATTTGACTTCGGAGTTATTGCTGTTTTTATTATTGTTTCGCAGATATTGTCTTGAGGTAAATGAATTGCTTCGTAATACAAGTATGAACTAAAATACATGAGTTATGTAATGTTTTATCACAGAGGGCGCTGTTAACTATTAACTTGCAGTGAAATTATGTTGAGCAAAACCAATTTGATATTTTATGATGAATTGATTATTCCTTTAGAATTAATTTTATATCAATTATATAATCAAAAATTTTCTATTAAAAACCTAAAATAAAATTTGTTAAGTGCAACTTTTATGCTCACTTTTATCAAAAAGCCCGGATTTAACAGTAATAAAATTTAGAATAACATTATTTTTAATTACATTAAAATTGTTTATATTATTATTTCACTGACTGTTTCCAAAGAATAACTTGCACATTATTTTTCCTCCGAACCGATCATAGATGTCGCCACAATTATTTTCCGACATCTCGAGCAATTCTCATCCAAATATGATCAAGCAGACGTGACTCGCAATGAAAAGAAAATATAAATCGAATAACGTGGGTTTGCGAACGACGACGTAAATAAGAAAATGTATTGCTCTAATGGTGAATGACTGGGGTGGAAGGAGGGGTGGAAACACGATTCATAACGAGGAACGGAAGCGAGACGCGACGACGACAAATAAATACGAGCGGGGAAAAAATGATCGCGCGGCCCGACGTAAACTTCGCGCCCGCTTGTTTCGCCTTTTCGTGCAGCTGTAAGTTCGGAACTGCTTTAATTTTAAGAGTCGTCGTCGTTGGGTTTTTAATCGCATTATGCGGCGCATAATGCGCGAAAGATAATCCGATGATTATCCGAACAAGAAGAAACTCGGGCCGAAGTTTTCGACGCCGGGGACGACGTTTCCATAAGTCTTAATGTCTTAGTGCTGAGATTGAAGTGTCTTAAAGTAAGATGTTTTCGTTGATAATCTTATTGTTTCGGAAGAAACTCGACGTTTCAAGTGCTGATATTAAAAACTTTGAGGTACATTTACGTAAACCTGCTCGTACTTTCCGATGTTGATTTTTATTGGATCAGCCTTGCTTTGTTATTTACATTCAGTTATTTAACAATTGCCTTTAACGTTCTATTCTCGATGCGCAACCTTTTCTAGCTTACCGTCTTTGTTGCAATTTTGTCCGTGAGTTTAAATGAATGTTTTACCTGTTCTTAAATGAAATTGTAATTTTAAATATAAAATGTAATATTCATCTTAATGTTTTCTTTCACCTACATTTGCCTGAATTTACTTGACTTCGCTAGCTTTGGATCGAAGAATTTATTTTCATCTTATTTCCCGTTCATTATTTATACTTAATTGATCATCTTTAAATAACTTGTGTAACTTAATTATCTTTGATACATACTAAAGTTCTTGAATCTTTTTGTGACTATTTTCTTTGCTTTAAATAATTATGAACTTTAATTACTCTAATGAAGTTTTTCTTTTTTATTCCATTAACTCCAGACAGTCCACATTTTCGTAAATGTACCATGATGATGTAATACAATAAGTTCACATGCACAATATATTCGTATCACTTACCAATCGAATCTTTTTAATGTGATATTGCTGTGACACGACATGATAATGTCGCAGTAATATCATAAAGCAGTCTTAGTAATATGATTGTGATGTATAAGTAATTTCATTTTATATATGAATTTCAAAATTAATGTTCGAATTGAAATATTTTACAAAGATAAAAATAATGCAAATCATTCAAAATGCATCATCCAATGCGTTTAATGG